>CM040456.1:33030790-33042094 GCA_022758105.1 Pangasianodon gigas | reverse complement strand
GTCAAAGGTCAAAAAGCAGGCGGCGAGAAAGACAAGCCAAAACACCCAATGGTAAACATTCTCTCTTTCGTTAGTACGAGAACTGGAAATGGAATGGACAGTGAAAGTGTGAATGGAGTGCGTCTCGTCCAATTTAACGTGAAAGTGAAAGAGAGGATGTTTGGAACGGACCGAGTTCTCCGTCTCCTGCCGAGCAGCACCTGTCATTAACACCCACTTCAAACCCACACTCGCAATCATCCACTCAGGAGTTACCATGATTCGAACCCTGCATGCTCCTTTACACATTAAATTCATTCTCAATATCATCATCATCATCATCATCATGGACCTCATCCAAAGCCCAATGCCAGTCCTCAAGACCCACATCCAGAAGCCTGAAAGGGAGGAAGAGGGCTGAGCTTTAGCCTACAGAGAGGGATCACCCCCCTCCAGAATCTCTGATGGTTCAGGCCAAGGTTTTCTGAAATGTAATTAACCATCACCTGCCAGCTATGTACTGCTGAACAACATGAATTTGAAGATTTTGTGTCCTGAAATGTAGGAAGACCCTGTAGAAACCTAACCCACTTTAAAATCCCTAATGATACAGGCAACTCAACATTTAGATAAAAATATAGACCATTTAATTTCCTCAGTGGGGTAACGCCAGTCCTGATGGCCAACATCTAGAAACCTTAAAGAGAGGAGGAAGAGTGTTGAGTTTAAATTTCAGAGAGGGTTTTCAGCTGGAACACTGAAGTACACGGGAATAAACCATTGCCAAGTATTGGCGACATGTGAGAGTACGGGAAAGTGAACAAAATCCACAATAGCTTTCTAAATTTAGATAATATGATAATGATTGTCCCAATGGTTTACTAACCAGAACCATAAAAGGGAGCAACAGCATTGGGTTTTTTCCAAGTCCTCTGTAGACTTGCAGCCAAGAACCTAGCTAAAATGCTAAACCCGGCAATGCCATGAGTCTTATTGCTAAATAAACGTCATTTGAAGGCTGTACGGGATCATCAAAATTAAATCTAGGAAGACTTATCAAAAATATTCTACTTTATTAGGAGTAATACTTTATTAGGATTTGTGTGTCACAGCCTTCAAATAAGGTTCTAGCTAGCAACTATGCTTTAGCCCCAAGCATGTAGGTTTCATTACGGATGCTGGATTGAATAGAAAGGTTTGTTAGTGGCAAAAGGCATGCCATGGATGACGAGTTCTCCTTTAAGAACCTGTTTCAGCAGTGGGAAAGTCAGAAAAATGAACTGGAGCCAAAACAATACATCATTTTTAAATCGAGCTGTAACTTCTTGTAGTTTTTAAAATGTTTTGTATGAAACCGCAAAACCAAGACCACTTGAGCTCCAGTTCATTTCCGATTGTTAGCGCTCGCTATAAAGAAACGTTAACTCCCCGCCCAGCTAATTGTCACCCGGCGGCGAACTGGGGGTTGAATCTGGCAGGGTTACACGGCGTGAGAACCTCCTCTTTCCTGTCCATGTGGTCTTTGTGGCACTTGATCTGGCACCGTTTGCACTCCAGCGCCAAGGGAGGCTTGATCATGTTCCACAGGGGCTTAGCGCAGGCTTCACACGTGGTAGGGAAGTGGTAGAAAATGGGCAAAAACTCATGACCCTTGTGGTGGATGAATTTCTCCCTGCCTGGAGGGGGCGCTGTGGGCTCCGCGCAGTTTTGCACAGTCCTGTGTGTGTCATACAGAGTTGCACTACGTGACCAGCACCACATTAAAAAAAAAAAATAAAACCTTAACATCTATTTAGTCACGTTTAAAAAGATTTACTACATTTTATACCCAGTAAGGTTATTCATCTTGCAAATAATGACTATTGTAATTTCACACTAATTAAAACTAGATGATGTTGGTTAGCATGAAGTGAGATAATGCTAATGGTGCTCACTAGCTTTTACTAGCCATGCTAACATTTGCAAAGAAAAAGTCACTTTTCTTGTCATAAAGAGATTAAAAGAAAAAATGTCAGGAGGATCACGAGTAGAACTAAGCAAGAGGAGGGTTTATGTGGCTGCATCTTTTCATAATTTCAGCACTGAACTGAGGTTATGAGAAATGTTACACATGATCCAGGTCAATGTGACACAGCATTGGACAGATTAAATTCGGGTGCGTTTGCTCACCTGGTTTTCCCGGCCTGTAGCTGGCGGCTGGTTCTCCTCATCGACTGGCTGGCCTGGACTTTAGTGGGGACGCGAGGGGACGAGCGGTGGCTCCAGTCGGGGCCCGGAGGCTTTTTAGGGATCTTCTTAACAAGCCTGCTGACCCACTTCTGCTGCTCCTCCTGAGACGACGCCAACAGCAGCAGGTTCTTCGCCGTGGACACGTCGTAGTTCACTGGAGAGACGAAACGAGTTTTGAAAAAAGTCGCTGTGAAACTACGATGGCTGAACGATGCTCAACTAAAATGTGGAAATCCTGTTTGTAAGTCTGAGATATTTGAGAAATTTATTGTTAATTGTATCGACAGTTTGTTTGGTCAATATTAGTGATACTCGCGCCCAAATTAACATCTGCCAAAGGAAGACTATCACCAGTTATTTAATTGAGGTAAATATGTAGGAAAAATGTTTACAGTAGCTAAGACATTGCTCTTTATAAGTTAGAAGTAACTTTCAGATTTGAAGACTTTAACAGTTACTCACTAGGGCTGGCTGATATGATGATATAACATCCATATCATGATAAATGACCCTTTTCTGAGATATCACTGGTATCACGGAACTTTTTATAACATTTAATGCTTTTTTTTTAATAACAGATATAAACTCTGATTGAAAGGAGCTAATTAGATGGTAAAGTTTTGTAAGAATTTTAGAGGATTTTATATTTTTCATGTATTAATTTATTTTTGTAGACAGTAAACAAAAGTACCAACTGAATTGTTTATATTTTTAAACGCATCATGATACGATATTTTTCGCCCAGCTCTAACGTAAATGACATGACATGTTTAAACAGTAATAATCAGAATCTTATAATTTTAAGATCTCAATATCATGATACATATCGTGTATCATAAAAATGTCTTCGAGTATCGGGCTATGATGTTATCACCATATTCGCCCACTCCACTTCATGTGGGCGAATTCAGCCTTTAAAAAAAACAAAAAAACAAAAAAAAAACACGTTAACGGTTAACATTCCAGCTACTGTATCAAGCTTTTAAAGCATTGTTGTTGGTGTTTTCTGTCTTTTGAAAACTGTCCTAGCTGGCTTGTTATTTTAGCAGAAATAAAGATGGATCAGCTCGTGTATCTCGTGTCTAAACGGTGTACACTGGCCTTAGAGCCGTGGTTCCCACCTCTACACGGTGCGATCACCTCCTCTTTCTTATCCATGTGGTCTTTGTGGCACTTGATGTGGCAGCGGCGGCACTCGAGGGCGGGAGGCGGCTTGAACATGTTCCACAGCGGTTTGGTGCAGGCCTCGCAGTTAGTGGGGAAGTGGTAGAGCGTCGGGATGAACTCGTGCCCTTTGTGGCAGATGTAGCTGGATTTCTCTCCAATGGGCAGCGGCTCCACTTCCTGCTCTTTCTTACTCTCGCCCTCGTTAGCGTACAGGATCTGTGACGAGGATAAGAGAGCAAGAGGAGCTTTAGGAAACGAGGCAGGACCCCGACAGAGCCGTAACGAGGAAATTCGAGTCTTAATTCTACACAGTAGCACTAATAAAATCTTACCTTTTGTAAAGTTATTAGTTAAGAACACATAAGCCAGAACTTATGGAAATTTTCAGGAGCGTTCAGGTTGTAAACAGGATTTTTTTATCCCACCTGAAATATTCGAGGAATTTCTTTAGCGTCTGCGCGGTACACATCCGTCTGGGTGACCGAACGAACGTGGAAGAGTTTACTGAGGAAAGAGAGAGAAAGAAGAGTGTGAGAGAATGCACACGCCATGACAAACCTCAGATTTTTTGTACAGTAGACTATTCACATTATTACTAATTAATTCAATGAGCTATATTTGTCCAAGTAGATTATTAGGATTACTAGTAAATACTGAATATACTTACACAGTAGTTTTTATAACTGTCTATTAGTATTAATACTATTACTACATAACAGTATGTATCTATACTTGTACAGCAGATGCAGTATATATAATTTACTGTATTATTAGTCTTAATGCTATTAGTACTGAAGGATTGCGTGAGCTATACTTGTGCCATAGATATATTTATTAACTGCATTAGTATTAATGCTATTTGTACAGTACTAAAGGATTGTATGAGCTATACTAATACAGTAGTTTTTATAATTAACTATTAGTACTAATATTATTACTAAGTAACGTTATGATCTATACTTGTACAGAGACTGCAGTATTTCTAATGAACTGTATTAACAATAATGCTATTAGTACTTAAGGATCATATGAACTGTATTTTTTAAGTTTTTAAGATGATCTGTATGATCTATACTTTTACAGAGGCTGTAGCATTTAGAATTAACTGTATTAGTATTAACGCTATTAGCACGGTACTAGTATAGTATTTAGTATAGTATCTAGAGTATGCAATACTAGTAAAGTATTTACAATTAGCCTTATTAGTATGGATTCTATAATTACTAATGAACCATATGAGCTACACTATAGATACAGTATAACATATTAATTCTATAATCTACAGTATAAATTGCACAGTAAATATTAGTATTATTACTAATGTTAGTATTTACAGAGTATTACTGATTAATCGTATGATCTGTAACGGTACAACGAATACAGTATAATTAATACTTAACTGTAGATTTCCAGTGTGATTAACTGTAGTGCTGTGTGTATGATCTGTATTTGTGTAGTGGATTTAGCATTCTTACTAACTGGCAGCGTGAGCTATACGTCTGTGCAGTGTATGTGTGTATATATCGTGTATATTTGTGAGTATAGCTGTGAGTGTGTGAGCTGTAGTAACGGAGACGGCACTCACTCTATATCCAGCACCATGTAGGGATTGGAGAGCTCTTTATCCTGCTCGCTGTTGTAGAAGAGGATCTTCTTGCTGCTCACCACAACATACTGCAGCAGAAAAAACACAAACACAACAGCGTCGGTTCGATCCTAACAGCGTTTGGTACAGAACGTAACGGAAGAGTGTGACTGTAACACGGCTCACTTTTCTCTCCCAGCCGAAGCGCTTGGTGTTGTTCCTCACGGGGAGAGACAGCCAGCCCTCTAACCTGGTCTCTGTGCACACGGAGGAAAACATTCACACGATAAAATCAGCATCGCAACATTTTACAACTGCAAGGTTTAATCAGAAACGAGGTCAGAGGTCAAGAGGTCAAAGGTATGGTGAAGAGTAGATAAAGTATTTATAATTTACTATTGGTACTAATGCTATTATTACTAAAGAACTGTACGTGATGTACTTGTACAGCAAATACAACATTTATAATAAACGGTATTAGTATTAATATTATTACTAAAGAACAGCATGCACTGTACTTATACAACAGTATCGTATTAGTATTAATCTTACTAAGTAACACTAACTGTACTTATACAATAGATACAATATTTATAACTAACTGTATTAGTATTAATACTATTAATGAAGAATCACATGAGCTATAGTTATATGTTAGATATACTATTATAAATAGTATTAACACTATTATGAAAGCATCACGCGATTTATACTCGTACAGTAGATACAGTATTTATAATAAACTTTATTAGTATTAATTCTATTATTAATTGACTGTATGATTTAAACAGATTTAGTACTAATACTATTTTTACAAATTAATTAACAGTATGATGTACAGTTGTATAGTAGATAGCAGCGTATTTATAATTTAACTATATTACTTTAATACTTTTAACTGGATCACTTTATTTTTATTTTATTTCTAAATAATCTAAATATTGAGCTATTCTTGTGTGGTAAATATAATATTTACTGTAGTAGCATTAATTCTATTACCGATGAACAGTATGCGCTCTATTTATGCAGTAGATATAGTATTTATTATTAATACATTATTATTATTATTATTATTATTATTAATACTATTACTAATTAACAATATGCGCTATATTAGTATGATACAGTATTTATAGCTAACTGTATTAGTAATAATAATGTTATTACTAAATAATTGCTTGATTATATATGTATTTATAATTTTATTAGTGTTAATATTATTAATAATTAACAGTATGATCAATATCTGTAAGATAGCTGTATTGTTTATGAAGAATGGACTAATGATTGGTGATTAAAATGCCACATTACAGATGTTCAGGAATGAAGCGGATAATATTATTTATTTTTTAAAAAGTGCTTTCAGGTATTTAATACGCTCTTACGGAGTAAACGCTGTATATCAGGGTGTACCGCTGCACAGATACAACACTACACCCCTAAATGTTACAAGGAAATGGTTAAACAAGATGTTAAAAAATAAATAATTAAATAAAAAAGATGTGGAAAGAAACCTGGCAGCGATTCGTCCGTTTCGAAGTCGGGGCCGCTGCTCATGCTGGCCGAGTCGAGCGAGTGCACGTTGAGGGAATTGAGGAGGCCTCGGAGCTGCTCGATATCGCTGTCTTTACTGTCCAGAGCCATCTGCAGCTCCACACGCATCACCGACTCATCCGCTAGTTGCTGAGAGGAAAAAATAACATAAAAGACATCGCTAACATTATCTTATTACTATTACACTATAAAAGACTATAAACACCATTTATAAGAATGAGAACATTTATATGAACGTTAGCCAGGAGGGAAGTAAAATACACTGTTGCTAAATAAATCCTGAGAAAAAGTACTTAGAAAATGGGAGAGCACAAAGCTAGCAAGCTAATTTTGAATTAGCCCATACTTGGTTAAAAAATAAATTCAAAAAATAATACTTAAATTAACAAAAAATTTTAAAAAAACATTAAAAAAAACTATAAAAACCCAGTAATGTTAGCAGTCTGTGGTGACTAGCAGTGTTTGGTGGTTAGCATGATTTGATGCTCAGTGGGAGGTTGTATTATAACTGTTGATTAGCATTAGGTTATATTAGCAGTCTGTAATGGCTAGCGTGAGAGCGTGAATGGTTAGTTTGAGGTTAGTATTAGCATAACACTAATGTACTGCATGTACTGGCACTGCGGTAGCCGTTAGCGTGACATTGTAGCCGTACCGCCTGCATTTCATTGATTTCTCGTTGATATTTGATGATGGTGCTGTTGAGTTTCTCCCGTTCGGATCGTAGCTCCAGCTGCAATTTCCTGTTTTCTTTCTCCTTCCTCTTCACATCCGTGTCGTTTCCACGGCGACTTCCGTTGCCACGCACTTCTTTCCTGTTCATGATTTCAGCCAGCTTGTTCACAGCCTGATAAAAAAAAAAAAAAAACCAGACACAAATCATAAGCTACATTATTAAAAAAAAACTAACAAATTTACTACACAAGTACATTGTCACCATGGTTCCAATTACCATGGTTAGAACTCGCTAGCTAGTTAGTTTGCTAAGTAGCCATTTAAAAACAACCTAGATGTGTTTTTATCCAAGGTAAGATATATGTAAAATATATGTAACTTAATGCTACGCAACTTGATTGCTATCTAGCTAGTTAGCTATATTAGCTCACTCTCTGAGAGAAAATGCTAATCATTTCTAAAAAAAACCTTGTGTTTTATCAAAGCTGAGATGTATTTGACTTGCAATATGCAGGCTTGCATTAGTTAGCTAGATATCTATCTATGTTAGTTCACATATCTGTGTAAATGGTTAGGATTTTTGAGTTTGGCGTGTCCCTCAGCGCTTGCCGTACTTTACCTGTGTCTTGAGAGTCCTCTCTGACTGCAGCTGCTTCTCGTAAGCGAGCTTCATCTGTGTGATGGACTGTTCGTCGTCTTTCAGCTTCTGCAAGTCTGAAAAAACATTCAACACAACAAGAATTAAGACGGATAAAGAAACGTGTGTGTGTATAAATATATATTTGAGAAAGTATTCAATAGACTATTAAAAAAATGATTTATGAAAAAAGTCTGAGCTCTCACCATCCAGTGCCTCCTTCAGCTTGTTGTTCAGCTCTTCCTTCTCGTTAGCCAGGTTTGCTACGTCACTCGTTAGCATGCGGTTAGCTTCCTCCAACTAAACGCGAGGCAGAGTTTTAGTGT
Source organism: Pangasianodon gigas (assembly GCA_022758105.1). Lineage (NCBI taxonomy): Eukaryota > Metazoa > Chordata > Actinopteri > Siluriformes > Pangasiidae > Pangasianodon > Pangasianodon gigas. The sequence continues at coordinate 33,033,942 of CM040456.1, read as the reverse complement.
TAGAAAGACCGCTATAATCAATTCATGCCTGAAATCTTACATATCAGAATTCTGATGTTTCGTGGCAGCTTCCTTTTCTCTAACCCCTATGGCTGTCCACTCAATCTGACCCTTTTCGTTTCCCACTCTCCTTATTTGGTCATAGCTTCCTGTTCTCTAAACCCTATGCCTCTCCACACTCTAGACCTCATCAGACGCTTTTCGTTTCCCACTTTCCCGATCCCCTGTGAGCTCCCTCCCCAGGCCGCCTGACTGACCGAGCCGATCGTGGTGTCCTTCTCGGCGAGTTCCTGTCTGTGTCTGGCCATCATCTCCTTAATCTCCAGCTCCTTCATGATCTTCTCCTTCTCCAGATCAGAGTACTGCTCCTCAGCGATGGAGCGAGCCAGCTGCTCCGAGTCGGCCTTCGTCAGGGTGATCTCCAACTGAGCAGCCAGAGAGTCCCTGATACACACACACACACACACACACACACAGAGTAGTTAACAGCTCTTTCCTGAGCTTCTTCATCTCCAGAACACACACACACACACACACAGCGCTCACCTCTCCTCCTGCAGCTCCTGCAGATTCTGCTGCATTTCTTTATAAAGCTTATTCCTCTCCTCACACTCCTCCTTTAACTCCCGCACCTGAGTCTTGTACAGCGTCTACACACACACACACACACAATAAAATCACTAGTAACATCCACTTTTGCTCCCCACTCTAATTGACCCTTTTCATTTTCCACTTACCTTATATGGTTACAGCTTCCTGTTCTCTAACTCATATGGGTGTCCGCCCACTACACCCCATCTGACACGCTTCAATCCCCATTTTCCTTTTTTGGTCATATCTTCCTGTCCTGTAATCCCTATGGGTCTCTGTTTTCTGCATAGTTTTCTGTACTCTAAACCTTAGAGCTCTCTACTCGCTACATCCCATCTGACCCTTTCTGTTTCCCACTTTCCTTATTTGGGCACAGCTTCCTGTTCTCTATCCAATATGTCTCCACACTCTACACCTCATCTGATCCTTTTTGTTTCCCATTTTCCTTATTTAATTGTAGTTTCCTGGTTTTTTTTGTTTTGTTTTTTACCCCAATGGCTTTCCATACTCTACAAACAATCTGACCCTTTCCATTTCCCAGTTTCCTTATTTGGCCACAACTTCCTGTTCTCCACCTCATAAGACTCTTCTTGTTTCCCACTTTCCTTATTTGGTCATAACTTCCTGTATTCTAACCCCTATGGCTCTCCACACTCTACATTTCTTCTGTCCCTTTTCGTTTCCCGTTGTCTTTATTTGGTTATAACTTCCTGGTTTTTTTTAACCCTTTCTCTTTGTGATGCTTTGCATGTATATGCAGCTAAACAGTCTTACTGAGAAATACTGTTCCGCCTCCAGCTGATCCTGAAGCTCCTTCATCTGTCCGTCAGAATCCTGACGCTCCCTGACACACACACACACACACACGCACACACTCAATAAAATCCCACATGAAGTGAACACAGCAAGGCAGTCTAAGATTTTTAGCTAACTCTGGTAATTAGCCACAAGTTAAAGAGTGCAGTGTGGTGCATTGTGGGAGGCTGTACTTGCGGAGCTCCATGATCTGCTTCTCCAGGCTGCGTTTGATGTCCAGCAGGTGGTTTATCTCCTGTTTGAGCTGCTTCTCTGATGTCTTCAGGGTGCTGAGCTGCTGGTTCTGTACCTTCAGGTCGTTCTGGGTTAGACTGCGCTTCTGGACCTCCTGCTCGATCTTCAGAGACAGGTTCTTCACCTGGGACACACAAACTTCGTCAGCACTGCTCATCTGTACAAATCATGCTAATTTCAAAATACTGGCTAACAACCATGTGAACCATTTTATCTAGAACCAAGAAAAATGTTCTTTTTAGATGTATCTGAAAAGTTTCAGTACTTTGGCTGGAACCGAGTTAACGTAGTTGTATGCTAATGATAATAGTTATTTGTTAGCATCAATCACACGTCTTGCAACAGTGCCAGTGATTTGTTTCTTGAGAAGCAAGCTGTGAAATATTTTCTTCAATTGGATTAAAAAAAAAAAAAAAAAAAAAAGAGTTCTTAGCCTCCTGAAAGTGGTTTACTTGGAACCGTTTCTAACAGGAAACCCATCTCTCGTACGGTTCTACACAGAACGTGAAGGGTTCCCCAAGAGCGACAACCAAAGAAAACCATGAAAACTTAGCTACAAGCTAAAAGTCTTTGATGTTATTAGTTTAGGTTCTCAGCCAATCACATCTGGAAATGTGCACATGACTGAGAAAGGCCTACATTTTGGTCACAGATATTGGAACACATGTATCTGCCTACATTTTATGGTAAAGTTTTGTTCACAAACACACACACACACACACCTCCTCAGTGAGTTGGTCCTTGTGTCTGCGCAGCTCATCGAGTTTGTGCAGCGCCTGTTTGTAATCACAGTCCAACATGGAGTTGTGTTTCTCCAGCTCGAGCAGCCGGTTCTCCACCTGCAGCTTAGAGGAATGCTCGGCCTGCAGCTTCTGCTCCAGATCTGCACACACACACACACACACACACACGCACGCACGCACGCACACACACATTGTATTAAAACAAAGTATTTATAGTACACTAGCCTTTCTATGCATGCTGGCCCTCACTCATTTTGTACCACTTTGTCCAGCATACAAGCTACACTATTTCTTGAGTAAGTGAACCCCTCGTACCCTTCATATACGCACTCCGCCCTCGTACACATAACGTACGATCTCTTTACTAAGTGAACCCCTCGTACCCTTCATATACGCACTCCGCCCTCGTACACATAACGTACGATCTCTTTACTAAGTGAACCCCTCGTACCCTTCGTATACGCACTCCGCCCTCGTACACATAGCGTACGATCTCGTTACTAAGTGAACCCCTCGTACCCTTCGTATACGCACTCCGCCCTCGTACACATAGCATACGATCTCGTTACTAAGTGAACCCCTCGTACCCTTCGTATACGCACTCCGCCCTCATACGCATAGCGTACGATCTCTTTACTAAGTGAACCCCTCGTACCCTTCGTATACACACTCCGCCCTCATACGCATAGCGTACGATCTCTTTACTAAGTGAACCCCTCGTACCCTTCATATACACACTCCGCCCTCGTACGCATAGCGTACGATCTC
>CM040456.1:33018294-33030690 GCA_022758105.1 Pangasianodon gigas | reverse complement strand
CATAGCGTACGATCTCTTTACTAAGTGAACCCCTCGTACCCTTCATATACACACTCCGCCCTCGTACACATAGCGTACGATCTCTTTACTAAGTGAACCCCTCGTACCCTTCATATACACACTCCGCCCTCGTACACATAGCGTACGATCTCTTTACTAAGTGAACCCCTCGTACCCTTCACCGCCTCGGACTTCGCTCCCTCAATGGACTCGCTGATCTTGTTCTTGTCGGCGAGTCGGGTCTTCGTGGCTTTGTGCGCCGCCTCCTCCTGCTCCAGACTCTGCTGCAGAACCTTCAGCTTGTACGTCATGTCAATCTCCTTATTGCTCTTCTCCTATTGGACACACAGACAGTAGGGGGCGGGGCTTAAAAACTAGGGTCAAGCAGTATGCAGAGAGAAGAGACAGGGAGCGCTTTCTGCTAGTTTATGATATAAGGTTAGGTGTGTGTGTGTGTGTGTGTGTGTGTGTGTGTTTGTTACCTTCTCCAAATCGGTGAGTTTCTCCTGCAGCTGTCTCTTCTCAGTCTCGGCTTTGGACAGAGCCTGTCTCGCCTGCTTCACCTCGTCCTCCAGACCCGAGAGACGCGCTGGAGAGAAAACAGTGTAAAAATACAACAAATACGAGATGCTTTTATTCAACATTTATCTCTGAAACAAACGTGTGTTACAACAGTCACATCCATCCCAGACTAATTCACTTCTGTAAAAACATTAAGTCTAATCAAATCTTACATTTTATTTTATATATATATATGTTTGTAAGTTCTTTCATTAACTTTGAATTAATAAAATGTATAATTCTAAAAATCACATGTTAATTTTTTACTTGTTAATTTAAAAACTTGTAAAAATGTATAATAAAATGTATTTATTATATTTATAACTTTAATATTATGCTTATTTAAATTATTTACTAATATACTTCCTAAGAAACTAATTTATTTTTTACCACTAAAATATCGTTATCTTTATACTGGATTTAATAATAAAAATAAATTTTAAAATAAATAAATAAATCAACAATAAAATATTTTTAAATGCAAGTTATTCTGTTTTTTATTTATTTGAAAACATTATTTATTATTGTATAATTATAATTATACAATACAAAATAATCTAAGTATATTCTAATCTATAATCTATATAATATAATCTAATTATATTTCATAATTAGACTGTTTTTTTTTTAAATATGTGAATATATTTCATTTTAAATTCAACCCATTCAAAAGTAAATGTCCCCCACTGTTTAAACGTTGTTTCCTATAATGGTGTATTTTTTTAGACATTTTTACAGAAAAACACATTAAAAATATGGTATATATGTTCTATTATTAATATTTAACACACACACACACACACACACACACACAGAGACACACACACACACACAGAGACACGCTCCCATCTCACCCTGCAGGTCAGAGATGGTCTCGGAGCGCTGTGTGTGTTCTCGTTTCTCGGTGTCGAGTGCCGCCTGCAGGCTGATGAAGTCTTTCTCCAGCGTCAGTTTGCTGCTCTCCAGCAGGCAGCATTTATCCTGCAGCTCTCGCACGTGTGTCTCCAGCTGCTGCAGCTGTTTACTGCCCTCCGCCTGCGACTTACGCAGACGAGCCGCCGCATCCGACTCCGCCCGCAACAACGCGTTCGCCTCGTCCAGCTAAAGAGACAAACGACACGGTTACTGTTCAGGACACGGTATGAAAATGTTTCCAGTAACATTTTATTCTTTTACTTCTTATAAAATGTATTTATTTATTCATTAATCTATAAATAATAATGTTCAATTTTTTTATTAAATAACTGAAATTTTTATATATTTTTTAACATATTGTTTATTTTATTATTTAATTTTCTTATACTTAATTTTTAATTCAATTTAATTTTTAATTTGTATTCTTTAAATTTTTCAGCAACTGTATTCTATTACTGTATATTATTTATTATTTTTAAATAAATTTATTTCTTAATTTTAAATGTAATTTTTACAAAAAAACTTACTATCATTTATTAAAGTTATTACAAGCTGTTCATTAAAGTTATTTTCATATTAAAAAAGTTAACTTTTTAATTATCAGTACTATCTTTTTTTTTATCTTATTTATTTATTTATTTATTTATACTTACTTACTTACTTACTTACTTAAAATCAGTTCTGTAAATTGTGTACACATGACGGAAACTATTTTGCCTAATAACAATATTCAGGACAGATATTCAGTCAAAAGGACTGCAGTTTGCGTGTGTGTGTGTGTGTGTGTGTGTGTGTGTGTGTGTGTGTACCTGTCTCTGCAGGTGGATGTTCTTCTCGTTGGAAATGTGTGAATTTTGGTTTCTCTTCTTCATCTCCTCCAGCTGATCCCTCAGACTGTTCACTACAAACACACAATACACATTGTATGAGCTACTGAAGCTGTGTGTGTCTATGTGTGTGTGTCTGTGTGTGTGTACCTTCGTTTTCGAGGCAGCGTTTGCGATCCGCCTCACTCTCGGCCTTTCTGTGGCTCTCGACGCTTTTGTGCTGCAGCAGAGCTTTTTCTCTCTCCAGCTGTCTGAGGGACGACTCCAAAGCTTTCCTACTGCTCATCTACACACACACACACACACACACACACACACACACACACACGCATGGTTACGACAATTACAGCAATTGCTCAGTTATAAAAGTGCAAATTAGTGCAAATCGCACTAGTGCATCTTCATAGAACTAGGTGTTCCAGGCGTGCGCGCGCACACACACACACACACACACACACACCTCTTCCTCGAGCTCTTTGGCGATCTTGTCGAGTCGTGCGCTGCTCGTCCTATACTTGTGCTCGAGCTCATCTTTGGCCTGCATCTCATTATTCAGCTGCTCCTCTAACGAGTGAATCTTCTTCTGGAGCTGAACACACACACACACACACACACGATTAGCACAGTGAGGAACATACAATCACACAAATAAAGCAGTGGTTTATTAATGATATACTCACCATAACACTGTCCTGCAGCACAAAGACAAAAAAAAAAATTAATAACTCACAACAACTCACTGAACATTCACATCACAGTTATCTTACAGTGTGTGAGTGTGTGTGTGTGTGTGTGTGTGTTTTCTGACTTTTGTTTCTTATACGCAACATAGATCTGTTTTTTGGTTCAACCGCAGTCTGTACTGGATACGATTCTTTTGCAAATGATTCAGTGTTCTTGAGTGAGTCGTTCATTTCGTTCAGTCGCTGCTAAATGGTTAAACTCGATAATGCTTATTGACCATTTACTTTATTACATTAGATTTACATTAGATATTTATCTGTTCTTTTTTAAAACATGTCAAGCATGTCACTGAGATTCGCCCCTCTATCAGTCAGTGAATCATTTGAGTGGATCAGTTCAAAGAATCGGTCTTTGACTGGGTGTGAAAATAATTCTTTTTCCAAGAAACGGCACTGATTATTGGCTGTTTTTACACGAATTAAGCTGTTTGTTGTCTGTTTTATTTGTTTTGTGCAAAAGTGAAGCCTGATCATATCGTTGTCTTAGTGAAACAAAACAAGTGTGAATGAATCGTTTAACCGAATGGACTTAAATGATTCGAGTCATTTAAGACTCAACCAGTCAGATCATAGATCACAATTCGCGCAAGTTTATGTTGTTGGTAAAGTTTGTTTCTCTCTCTCTGTGTGTGTTTGTGTGTGTGTGCGTGTTACCTCTCCTTTAATAGAAGCAGGACGTTCTGATGAACTGTTGAAAGCATTTAACAACCTGTAAACGAACACAAACACAGGAATTAATGCCACACACACACACAATATGTTCCAAACACGTCATATATTTCAGAGATGATTTATGATTATTACAGAGAGAGAAACAGGGAGCGTAAATAAACTCTTACTGGTCTTCTTTGAAATACGTGAATCCGACGAAGGGCAGTTGGTTCCCTACGAAGGCTTTAGGTGTAGGGAACGTCTCCACGTCGCCCTTATCATCCTCAATGTCATCGAAATTACTCGTATCGATATCGCTGCTCAGCTCGGGTACGACGGGAGCCACGGCTGCACCACGAACGACAACACAAGCGTTCAGTGTAACACGGAAAGGCTAAATATTTGCGTAGTGTGTACAGTAAACGCACGGCTTGGTTGCTGTAATGAGTGACTCACTGTCTCTGATGGTGTCGAAGGTCCACTGGTCGTTTTTGAAGAACAGGTGTCTCTTAATCTCTTCCACACCGTTCCGCCCTAAACGCACCTCTCTAAAATAAAACACACACACATACATAAATTACACACAACTACTCTAACCTACTGATTTATACAGAGGAACGCACACTACACCTAGGAAAATAAGTAAGAAACAAAACACTGTGTGTGACTGTTACCACCCTGAAGCTGATCGTTTTCCTATAACAGCACATCCTGGAGTGTTTTATTCCTCTTACACCACAGGAATTTACCAACAATTACACATTATTATTAATAAAATCACGCCACACTTTTTATCCATTAATACAGTGTTATAAGTTCTCTGTAAGGAGATGTTTATTTATCATTTATGGAAGGAGTCTCCAGTGTCAGCGCTTTGTAACAGTCAGAGATGAAGCTGTAACTTTTCTGACATCTTCAGGACAGAGGAGTTTACACTGCGGTTTCTCAGTAACACGACAACAATAAATGTAACTATAAATAGATAAAAAGCATGACGTGTCATTCTTTAATAAATTAAAAAGATTTTAATCGTTGACAGATTGCTGTGGTGTAAGAGGAATACAGAGATAAGAACAATCCCATGATGCCTTTCACCTGTCTGTGAGGAATGCACAGATGATATTTTTGGCCTCCTTTGAGATCTCGACATCGTCGGGGAAGTTCAGCGAGTTCTTATGGTCCATGATTTTACTGTAGGTTCCTACCAGAGAGTCGGCGTAGAACGGAGTGTCACCTGTGTCACACACACACACACACACACACAATCACAGATTTATAAAAAGGCAGAGTGAGAATGCAACAAGATGTACTGCTCCATTTGTTCTCAATCCCCTCCTCCACCACTTACCTACGAGCATCTCAAAAAGAAAGACTCCAACAGACCACCAGTCACACTCGCGCCCGTAGTACCCGTCTCCTCCCTGTGATTTCAGCACCTCGGGTGAGATGTAGTCGGGCGTGCCAACCGCCGTGTCACAGTGCACCATGCCCGTCTGAAAATCAATCACAACACACTCTTTTCAGCGTGCTGTATACGGTTCATCCGATCTGTCAAAAATGCTAGCAAATCAAAACACACTAAAACGGCAGAAAAAGCAGCAGTAAGCGAGACTATGCTAGTCAGCTAGTCAAGTGTTTACATATTAATGAGACACTTCAGTCAAAAATGTTAGCAAAGCTGATTATAAAAGCGTGTAATGTAGCAGGTAGAAGTGTTGTGTTTGCTATGAAGCATTTTAATGCAAATTATATGCAATAATTTGAGCTTGCAGGGAACAGAATGCAGCAGTTAGCAAGACCAAGCTAGTCAGAGAGTGTTTTTATGCTAATTAACAGGATACGCCTGTCATAAATGCCAGCAAAGCTAACAAAAACTCGAAGCGCATAAAAGGCAGGAAGCAGCAGGATTGTGATTTGTTAACCACATTCAGTAAGGTTTATACTAAATGCTTAAAAAGTTTTAGGAAAATGTCTGAAATGTAGCATTTAAAACAATTTTAACACTGTACAGAGCCATGCTAGTGTGCTAACAGGCTAGCAGAATAACGTAATAAAGTTATGAACAGCTAAAAGAATGTAATTTCAATGTAGCAAGTCAACTGTTATGTTTTAAAAAGGACACTACATCAGATTGCAATGCATTTTGGGTAAGTTGTCCCTTATCCCCCACTCTTCAAAGGGATTATTTAACAAACTTTACTTCAGCTAGTGGAGTAATAAAACAGCTCTTAAAAGGACAACCAAGAGGAAATGTTGATGAGGAGTGTTTTATCATCTGTCTCAAGGCCACAGGGAGGTTCTTGCTGGGTGTAATTCTGAGTCTTTGCACTAGGTGGTGTCAGCAGACAGGAAAAACCCCTACACACACACACACACACACACACACACACACACACACACACACACACACACACACTGCATTCAGGTCACTCAGAGGTGACTTAAACTCTCTGACCTTTCACCCTACGCCTGACTCATTCAGCACGGATTTAAAAAAAAAAATGCAGGAAACTGGAAGTGCAGACTATTTAGCACGAAAGCTCAGAAGAAGCACGGTCCAGACGAGGCTCGTGCGAAACACGGCCCAAGTGAAATGTGGACAAGACAAAGCTTAATGAAACACAGCCAGTACAAGGTTCAGATAAAACGCAACCCAGGCGAAGTTTAAACGTAACTGGCGCAGACGAGGTTCGATAAAAACACAGCCCAGACAACGTCTGAATGAAACACATGCCTAAGCAAGTCAAAGACAATGTAAAAAGCTTAATGTTTACTAAAGGAATTTGAAACACAGCCATTGGCAAGATTTATCACCCAAGTATAGGTGAAATGGGTCTGTTCCAAATGTCCTCTTAGCGAAGTGAATCTTCATGCCAAAGTCAGCGACTGCAAGATCATAAGATGTTGTATGTACAAGGATGCTCAAAAGCAGGCCTTGCTCCTTTCCCAGAGTGCTAACCATAACCACTTTACTAATTCGGAGCACAGCCCCTGTGTATCCACAGCAGCAGAAGTAGGCCTTGTCCCTAATCTTGGCGCAGGGGCTAGTCAGCAAGTTCGAGCTGTTCTTTAAGTGTACTCCCCAAAGAATTAACCATAACCACCTCACTCATTTTAAAGGCTTCTTCCCTTCAAAACCATTTCTCTAATTTGACACACAGCACCTGTGCAGCTTCATCGGCAGAATATGATTTGTCAAGCTTGGGCCTGTTTCCAATCTCCCCTAGGGTAACTATTTTATATTCACACGAGCTAGAGCTGCGTGCTAAAAAAGGGCCTCGTTCCCTCCCCAGTGACGACTTGATGATCATGTGATGATTTGGAACACAGCCCCTGTGCAGCTACGCCAGCAGAACACGCATCACCGAGGTCAGTTTCGTCCCTGCGGTGCCCATCAGAACCCTCAGACTGATTTGAAACACAGCCCCGTACCGAGTCCATCTTCATGCAGGTGCCGAAGTCAGCGAGTTTGAGGTGGCCGTTGTGGTCCAGCAGCATGTTGTCGGGCTTCACATCTCGGTGGATGAAGCCCATGGAGTGGATGGCGTCCAGAGCCATGACTACCTCCGCCGTGTAGAACTTGGCCCACTTCTCTGGAACGTCGTACGTACTAGTGAGGTTGACCAGGTCTCCGCCCGGCATGTACTCCATCACCATGTAGAGGAACCTGTCGTCCTGAAACGCACAGCACAGCTGGAGAGAGAGACAGAGAGAGAGAGTTAGTAGTGTGTGTGTGTGTGTGTTGTTCTTGACTATACAAGTGTACAGCTCAGACTGTGTGTGTGTGTGTGTGTCTGACCTGTACGACCCAGGGGCTGTGTGCGAATGCCATGATGTCTCTCTCCTCCCAGAAAAATGCAGAGTCCGAGCGCTTGATCATCTCAAATTTACTGAGCAACTTCATGGCGTAAACCTTCTGAGATGCCTTGTGTCTCACCTGCACACACACACACACACACACACACACACACACACACACACGCACTTTCTCAGTTCCACAAAAACTACCGTCATTCAGATAAAGGCCCAGAAGCACCTAAACACATCAATAAATACAGAATCTACATATGCAAATTAGGAACAAATAAGACCCCTCCCCCAATAAACCAGTCTCGTTTGGTCTTCATTTGCATACTGGAATCTGATTGGCTTGTTTATTAATGATGCAATAACACTTGTCACATCTTTAATACCAAGAATTTCCTAATTTTTTTTTTTTTTTAATTTCCTTAAACTAATGCAATAACAATTTCTGCACTCTGGCCCTCACATTAATTTCCCTGAAACTATGGATCCATAAAAAAATATTTATAACCTTTTAAGATGGCTTCAAAGGCACAACTCTAAAGTTTTACAAAATAAATTGAGTAAAATGATCTTTAGTATTTCTATAATCTTACCAGCTGCACTTCTCCGAACGCTCCCCTGCCGATCACCTTCACCTTATCGAAATCCTCCGGCTTCATCTGCAGATCTCTGATATCACCCATTACCGCCTCATCTAAACACACACACACACACACACACACACACACACACACACACACTAGCGGTTGATGCTAAGTGTAATTACAGTGTAATTTCAGAGTCTTGTCTTAGTATTTTTCCAGCACGTCTGAGGTGAATCTTGATGATGTTTCCACTCTCACTGTGATATTTTACTGTCTGTATTAAAGACGTAAAACATGCTAGCTAAGCACTAGCTAGCTAAACCCAGCCTCCGTTACAATAAACCAGCCGTGGGAAGTCTTTCTAGGTCCATAGTTTCCAGTTGCCTAGCAACAGTGTTCTTGTGAATTTAACCACTTGAATAGTGAGAGTTATTTGTGGGTTTATTATTTAATAGTTATTAAAAATTTATTTACTTGTGCTTCCAGTGGACAACGTTACAAATGACACAATTGATTTGTGTAAAAATCGAACTAATACGAGCACGAATAAAACTCTACATGCTTCAGCACTAAATAAATAAGTAATTTAATAAATAAATATACACTCGGCTGATTCACTGTCGGAGCGTTGAGTCATTCTCCCACTGCGGTACATAACACTACAGTTGCCATGGCAACGGAGGAAAGTGGGATGCAGGACGGATGGAGAATTTATCAAAACTAAACTGAGACACAGATGGACGTCTGTACGGCTTTTTAAACGACACTTAAGAGCAGTTCCGTTGTTTTTATATTTCCTTATTTTGAGATTGTGATATATTTTTAAAAAAACTCCTCACTGATGTATCGTTAAAGCTTATGGGTGACAACCAGCCTGCATTATCTGGACCAAAATAAAACAGAAGAGCTGCGACTACAGCGATTCCTCCATCCTGGGGTGCGGTGGTGTTTGCAGTCGTTTAGCATTTTGAAGAGATTTAAGGTCTTTATTCACAAAAGCGGTACTTCTACAGGAAAACTTTCAGCCATTTTAATATTATAAATCCGGAAAGAAAGAAAAAACATCATTAGAAACCTCATTTAAACGCTTAAATTAATCAACTGCAGAATTTATTTCTGTAAATTATTACAGAAATGTGACTCGCTGTTTATTTGGGCACGAGTCCAAAATAAATAAATGAAAAATCAATAAAATTAGTGACCAACTGAAAATTCTAGTCACGGGATTATGATCCAATGTCTAACTTTTTTTTAACAAATCTGAAAAATAAAATATTAAAATCCAACTTTGTTCTTTTAAAAGAAAAATCTGTGGCAGAAGAATTTTTTATATTCATATTTATTTAAAATGCCATAATTTTTTGTTTATCAACTTCACAGGCTGTGTGCAGCAGAAAAACTAATAAACACTAAAACAAATGACATCTTTGCAAACACAAGTTCAAGAAATAAAAGTTTTAAACGTTGACGCAGATGGACGTTAGCGAGCTACCTTGTGTTTCGACACACTGTACAGCTTGTACGACAGAGAGCTGGTTTGGAGCTGATTCCTGAAAGTCATCTTTGTGTGTGTGTGTGTGTGTGTGTGTGTGTGTGTGTGAGAAACACAGTGACCAGACGTTGCTCAACTTCATTGCTCACATCAATACTCACATCTGTTCAAGAAGGTTTCGATGTTCTTGTTTTTGCGTAAGGCGGGAAAGTTCAGATCTAACACCATGGCGCTCATGGCGTCCTGAAAGAGACGAAGAGAAGAGAAAGTGGATATTGATCCTCGTTTACGTTCACCTGGACAGTAATGTCATTGGTGTAAAAGTGCTGATGATGTCAGGTACAGCTTCCCGCTGTTATTCAGCATGTTTCTTTAAACATGAAACATCTTTTGTGTGTGTGTGTGTGTGCGTGTGTGTGTGTCTTGTCCCCATAAGGATAGGAATATCTGAAGTTTTGGCCTTGTACAGATCCCCACAAGGACAACTGCATTAAAAAAAAAAAAGATAAACTGCAGTTTTATATTTAAAGATATATTTAAGATTTCCTCTGGGTTACTGAGGTTAAGGTCAGGGTTAGATAAAGCCTAGCATTAATTAGCTCAATTAATAATGTATGTCAGTGGAAGGTCAAGACAAACTGTGTGTGTGTGTGTGTGCGTGCGCGTATGCGTGTGAGTAATTGCCATTACAACACAGACTTATAGAATTTTAGAAGACATTCAGCACATCACATGTGTAAGTGAAGGCGTGTGTGTGTGTGTGTGTGTGTGTGTCAAATCACATTCTCGCGAAAAGACAGTAAAACAGGAAATGATGGAATCACAGAGCTCCATGACACTCTCTGGAGTCTCGAGCGGAATGTGTTATTTCCTGTGTGTGTGTGTGTGTGTGTGTGTGTGTGTGTGTGTTTGTTTCCGGATGGCTAAAAGAGTATGTTAAACATGCAGTATTAGGACAGCGGATTCGAACAGTGAAATGAGGACTGTAATCAATGTGACAGAGAGAGAGAGAGAGAGAGAGAGAGAGAGAGAATGTGTGTGTGTGTGTGTGTGTGTGCCGGACTGTTTTCCCCGGTAAGCGTTTCCATGGTGATCTTGTCTGGTATGTAAACCACAACAGACACAACAGACCTGAATTCATGTAGTCAGCCTTATAAGTGTTCAAAAGTATTCAGTGTTCAGCTCTAAACACACACACACACACACACACACACAAAGCAACAGGCTGATATAAATATATTAACCTCCTACAGTGTGTGTGTGTGTGTGTGTGTGTGTTTAGAGCTGATATTAAAATTTCATATCATAACAATCACTTGACCTTTTAACACAAGGAGATATACGAGAGCAGAGACTCAGCTCGGCTAGTTAGCGATGTATGAAATGACGAGCGCGATGGCGTTGACGCTGGTATTAGCATCAAAGTTAAAGCTCTGGAACCTGATCTGTCTGAGCACAGCGTACAGACGGACAGACTACAGCATTAAAGCGCCGCTGCATCGCTCCCTTTAGGCAGAGATGAAGTGAGGGCTAGATCCTACTGCACCACTATCAGCAGGCAGTCGAACGGCATCGTGGGTAAGGGTGGGCGATATGGCAAAAATATCATATAATATCATATCAAGACACTTGAAAACATTTCTACGACACACAATATTTTGCTAACAAACCGCCGGCAAAACTACAAAGCTGCGTAAAAAAAATCTGTAAAAATGTAATATTGTCCAATTTTAAACTACAGTCCAAAATCTGGTTCTGTAGATATAAAATAATAAATAATAACATCAAATGAGATGCATCTAAGCAGAGTTTTTCATTATTATTTTAAAAAAGACTTTAAAAAAGATTTCTCGATACGCATGAGATCTCAGAAAAGTGTACTGTGAAATAATTTATCATGATATTGATATTTTATCAGCATGTTGGCCAGCCGTAACCGTTAACGTGAAAGCGTTACGCAAAGTGAAATTCGAGCAACAAAGGAGTCTTTTTAAATCATGGAAGTGGCGAAATGTCTCAATTTTCATTCAGTCTGGCCTTACAGTATCGTGATATGATATTTTTGTCATAATGCACTCCCCTTATACCCAAACATAATATCCGTTTTGTTTAAGTTTAATAAATGTATTCAGCTATTAATGGAAAAGGAGCCGCTCCAGCTACGGGCAGAAACCCACCACTGCACCACAGCTATAAAAGGCCCGACCCAAACACAACACTTTACACCAGATTCCACGCTTAAAAATAGCAGCTGGAACGATTACGGGGAGAAACAGGCAGAGCGGAGGAGGAGGGAGCGGGGAAACCTGGAGCGAGAGAGGAACTCTAAAGCCCCGAATCTCCATCCGACACCAGCACCACTCTAACACCATGTTACACAATCACAACACGACATTTTGTTCTGTTCTTAATCAGGGAACTGCAAAATACACCAAGTGTTGGTTTCAGGAAGAGGCTGTGTAGATAGGCAGCGCTAGTGCTCCAGAAATAACGGAAATCCATATAAAAATCCAACTAATTCACTATTCCTGGTCTAGAAAAAAAGAGAGAAGCAGAGAAAAACACTACTTCCATCGTACGTGTTTTCTTTGTTTTAAACTGGTGGGGTTTTTTCCCCCATCGATGGACTGTGTACCAGTGTACCAAGGGTACCAATACTTTCCGCACATCATCAGATGGAAGGCAGCTAATAATTACACACCTATAAAGTGACCTGTATGACAAGCATGATAGTGTAGTGTATTTTTATATTTAAGCTTTTTTATAAAAAATGAAATAACTAACAATACAATTTAAAAAAAAAAAAAAAAAAAAAA
>CM040456.1:32989297-33018194 GCA_022758105.1 Pangasianodon gigas | reverse complement strand
TTTTCATATTGCGATACTTAAAATACATTTCTACAATACATATATGAAATGCATCATTATATTTAGCCATTTTTACAAAATCGAGTTCTGTAGGCATTAAATAATCAATAATGAATAATAAATAATAATAATAAAGAAGAAGAAATAACAGAAAATTTCAAAGACGCTAAACAAAACAAAAAATAAACAAAACCTTAACCATTTTAAATATTCAAAAACTCACAAAACTTTCATATCTAATTGGCTGCTTTCAATCAGAACATAAAAAGGTTATTAAAAGATACCGTGATACCCGTGATATCGGAGAAAAGTGTATCGTGATATCACAGTATTATTATCCCGCCGTATCACCCAGCCCTACACGTGAGCCTGTAAGCTAGAACCGGCTCAGTTCTGCGAGTGCTCGCGCTGTTGACTCTCGTGCTGAAAATCCCTCAGCAGCTGCTTTAATGAGCAGCGCGACTCCTTCACTTCACCACCGGGCCGCTGGCATGGAAACGCTCCTCACCCGAGTCCCGACAGATCGTCAGCTCCGTTACACAAAACGCACCAGAAAATCTTTACAGTGTCACCAGCTACAGCGTCACGCGGCTTCCTTCAGGTTAACGCCTACAACCAGACGCCTTTATTAATATCACAAGTCATCTTCAGCTAGCACTTTGTATAATACTGCTCTTCTCATCGACGTGAAGTTTTTATTTTATTATGTACTACGTTGTTTCACACTTGTGTTTGCCCTGAGAGTTTGCTGAAGTACGAAAGCTGTTTTCAAGCCCAGGAGCGGTCCTGAGATCCGATCCACGGTCCTCTGCAGAATGGTGGTCTGGGGTTCACTTCCACTAAGCTGTGGTGTGGTCCACGCTGTGTGTGAAAGCTCTCCGCTCTCGAGTAACGGGACTGGTTCAGCTTTCCTACACCTCCTGCTTCATGGTGGCAGGGAAACGGTTGTTATGGTCAGCGGAAGAGACGGGACGCTTTTCTGATATACAAAGCTACAAAGTGCAGGGGAAAACATGGCCATGTTTGTCTTACTGTTAGCAACAAGCTAGCCAGCTAACTGAAGAGTGACGTATATACAGTATTTACCTCAGAACAGTGAAGAGTAGAGTCAGTGTCATAGATTTAACAAGCGAACATGTCTGTCTGTTAACTGATCTAAAGCGAATACTTGTTTCTACAGTAAAACTCATTTGAAGGTAAGAAGTGCTGCTGTGTTTACTGCTGACGCTGTGAGCGGCCATGTTGATCTGACGTCATCCTCTGAGTTGAGGAGATCGTCCACAGTTCTCGAGTTGAGGGGGCGTTTTCTTTGTTTTTTTCCTGATTGGAGGTCGGAAATTCCTTAATCACTAACAAGACTGAACAGTGACGAGTTACTTTTTTAGTTCTTAACCATTAACGATCAGTTTATGGCTATAAATAAGACAATTTGAAGTAGTTATGTTTTGTTTCGTGTAATGGGTTGGCACACCATCCAGAGTGTCCCCCGCCTTGTGCCCCGAGTCCCCTGGGACAGGCTCCAGGCTCCAGGCTCTCCCGTGACCCTGGGTAGGATAAGCTGTACAGAAAATTGATGGATGGATGGATGTTTTGTTTCATCGTGGCGCCTCATGTCACTACTTTTGACTCGAGCCATGAACTCCAAACAGACGAGACGTCTGTACTGAATTTGAGAATAAACATACACTTCTCCATCCAGTCATCTTTGAACTTTGTTTTTGTCATTGATTTTTTTGTTTCTTTCGCACAAGCCATGTCATCAGTTCACATACCAGATGAAAACTCTACGCAAATCAGTGAAAATTCTTCCTTTTCTTACTGAGTTACCTGCAGCTAATTTACACAAATGCATGAGATTGGATAAACCACAAGAGAGGATCTGCTACTGAATCCGCGACGGGTCGTGTTTAGAAAACTGGAGTCTCTGAAACTACAGCCAGTTTTTCCTAATTTAATCGGTTCTGTTATGATATTTTTCGATCAGCTGAAGTACTTTAAATGTGCATCTGACCACGTTCTGCCAGTTGACGTCCTCTGTTCTAGGCAAGTCAAATACTTCCTTATCTGGTACATAATCACAGACATTAAGTATGTAAGCAACAGTGATAGGGACAGGGACTCTAGTGGAAGGGAGTAGGTAAGAAAATCATACGTTAAAAAGAAAGAGAAGAATTGCTTCATGCATTAAAAGTTAAGCTAATCTCAGAGGAAGAGTCTGTACTGTTGCACAACATCATAATTCAAATCCTGTTTCAACACTTGGATGTTTCTGTGATTAACTAAGTGCTTACAACGTATCCGAAAATCTTTATTATTTTCAGAAACGCATCACAAGTCGGCACGTCCTGGATAATTATAGGTCAGTTACCAATATTTCTTGCTGTCCATCATCAATTATTACAACATCTTCAGTTGTGGGAGGAGAACAAAAATGTACGGATGGACGGATGCTGAACAAATGAGAGAACAATGTCAGAGCACTTTTCATCTCCACACTTATTCACCGAGTACAGCATGAGTCACTCGCAGTGTCCACACACACACACACACACACGCACACGCACACACACACACGCACACGCACACATGCACACGCGCACATGCACGCACACAAACGGTTGCACAATGTGCTAAATCGTCCCACACTCAGACAGAGGTGTTAACACTGATGTCTCATTTCCACCCTCATCATCCCTCACACACACACACACTCTTGCTTCAGTTCCTCACTTAAACAGTTCTCATTTCCTAAGAAATCTCATAATATAAATTATGCAAGCTGCATTATCCTGAGAGACATCGAGCGTTTAGAAGATTTTTACATCTCGCTCTGCTGGAAAAACATCTGGATCGATAAAGAAGTAATAAATAAATAAATACCGTAAGGGCCGGCATTGACACGGCGCCAGGATATCTGTAAAGTAGCTATCGCATTAGCATGCTGCGCTCTAAAGTGCAGGTTTATAGCTGATTACTGAGTGAAATCAGGCTTTCCAGATCTGCACGATAAACGCAGAGCAATGGATGATCAAAACCATGGGAAAAAAAATCTCTAAATACCACAACTCAAAATACTGAAACTCAAAATGCTGCAACATAAAAATACCAAAACTCTAAATGCCACTGCTCAAAATAAAGCAACTCAAAATACAGCAACTCAAAATGCTGCTAGTCAAAATAAAGCAACTCAAAATACAGCAACTCAAAATGCCGCCAGTCAAAATACAGCTACTCAGAGTACAGCAACTCAAAATACCGAAAGTTAAAACGCAACTCAAAATACCATTACTGAAAATACCGTAACTCAAATACTACAACTCAAAATACCAAGAACCAAAATACAGAAAGTCAAAATACCAAAACTCTCAGCAACTCAAACTACCAAACCTGAATTTTATAAACCAGTCATTAACTTTTTCCTGCTTTTCCTTTATTAATAATTTTCACGTTAAATGAAAATAAAAAGTCATGTTTTTTTTCATGTAATTTTACTTTCTTTGTTATCTTTCACTCAGCATGCTGACTTTTGCTTGCTAGCCTCTTTTCGCTCGCCGGTTAGCCCTCGCTTGCTATGTTAGCTTTCACAGTAATACACTGACTGTTATTTTTTTTAAATGGTGATTAAATTTTTCCTACTTTTCCTTACTGAATAATTAAATAAAGAATATGTAGCTGTTAAATTAAAATATAATTAGAAACATATCCTGTCACAGGTTTTATTGAACATGGAAATTCTGCTGTCAGGCCATTGTTAGCAGCATTAGCATGCTAGGTTAGCTTTTCGCTTCCTTCACTAGCCTGTTTTCGCTCGCCAGTGACACTTTTGCTCAGTAGGTTGTTTTTTTTTTTACTATAAGATCTGAAGGAGGGACGAGCGCTGTGATTGGTTAGTACAAAGCTTACTCAAGCTTTACCCAAGATTAGCCCCGCCCACTTTATATGGAAACTGTGGTAAAGTACACGAGATATTAAAAGTTCCTGATTATTAGAATTTTATACTTTTAGTTTTTGTTCATATACTTTTATGAAACCTTGAGGTCCGAGTGAAAATGAAGTTGTTTTATTAATTTAGTTTCCTGTCAGTTTCTCTTTAAGGGGAAGTGGACTAGTGAGCGAGTGAGCGAGTGGTCGAGGGTGTGTCTGGAGAGCGAGAGAAAGTCGCTGCTTTTCTGTGAGGAGGACGAGAGGGCGAGAGGAGGAACGCAGTGTGTGTGTGTGTGTGTGTGTGTGTGTGTGTGTGTGCGTAAAAATGGACAAGGCCACTATCACAGCACCTTATAAGGCAGTGTTTCTCCCTACTGCTCACACACACACACACACACACACACAATAAGTGAGGGAATGAGGGAGTGAGGGGGAAGGGAGATAAAGAGAATGAGGAAAGGAGGAGACAGAAAAAGAGCGAGAACGGAGGTGGAAAGACGGAAAGATGGAGGAAAGAATTAAAGGTATAAAGGAGAGGAAGAAAGAGGGGAGAGGAAGAAAGAGGGAATAGCAAAACAGAGAGTAGAGAAAGACAGAAGAACCTATGAAAAGAAAGGAAACAAGGTAGAAAGGAGAGGAAGAGAATAAGAACATGGAGATCAAAAAAGAACAGAGAGAAAGAAAAGAAAAAGTGAGAGGGAGAAAGAGAGAGAGAAGGAAAAGAGAAGGGGAAAAGTAGAAAAAAAGATGATGGAGAAAGACAGAGAGAGATACAGAGAGAGAGAGAGAGAGAGAGAAAGAAAGAAGAGACAAATAGAAAAACAGAGAGAAATGGCAAGAATAACAGATAGAAACAGATATATATATATAGAGAGAGAGAGAGACAGGGTGAGAGACAGAGAAAGAAGGAGAGAGAGATAGAGAAAGAGAGACAGAAAAGGGGAAAGTGGTGGGTGGACGTAAGCATTTGAAATAGTAGGAAGTAATTATTAGTTATTTAGCTTCGTGTCTAGAAATAGACAAACATTCGTCCGTGTTCCTGTCATCTATCTGTCCATCTCTCTATCCATCTCTCTATCCATCTTATATCAGAAGTGCAGCAGCTCATAATGTCCCTCTTCCCTCATTTATTACAGAATAATTAATCAGATAAATGTTCCATAGAAATGTGCATCAGGAATGAAAAAGTCACACAAGTACTGTGTCCTGAAAATAAAGACAAAGAGCATGATGGGAAGAGAGAGAAAGAAAGAAAGAAAAAGAGAGAGAGAGAGAGAGAGAGAGAGAGAGAGAGGGAGAGATCAGGCTATCTGTCCATCAATCTATCTAATCTCAGTCCATCCTGCACTCCTGTCTCCTTAATGGATTAAAAGCAGTGACAGCAAACACTGTGTGTGCGTGTGTGTGTGTGTGTGTGTGTGTGTGTGTGTGTGTGTGTGTGTGTATGTGCGCGCGGTCACACTACCAGGACTCTCAGATGGACTCCATTTCTCAGCGATTGACGTCAAGCTGTTCGTTAACCCCGGGATGATTTTTATTTTACTTTTCCAGAAGAATCTGATGAAACGTGAGCTTTTCTCTGTTACAGACGAGCGATATGACGAAAATATCATATCACGATACCTGAAGACGTTTCTACAATACACAATACACATCGTGACATTTAGGTTCGTGGTTTAGCTAACAAACTGCCAGCAAAACAGCGTTTAGAAAATGGCGACACTTTTAAAATCTAACGCAACAATAAATTCTTTAACGCAGAAAACGCAACATGAACAGACATGAAAAGAACAATCACTCTGTTTCAGGTGTCTCTTAAGTAGTTTTTTACCCAAACTGAGAGTTAGCAATTAGCAAACGTGCTAAAAGTGATGATGTATGAAGCAATGATGAGCGTGTTGTGAGCAAAAAATAGTAACGTTAATATTATAAATCAAGACACACACACACACTCAGCGTCGTTAGCGATACCCTTCATCACATAATGCGTCTGCTGGATGTTTTGCTCGACACACAGCTGCTGATCTTCGAGACATCATTCATCGTTAATGAGCCTGAGGTCCTGCACCTTTACACCATCACGACTAATTTAATTAGTGTGAAGACTTTAATTACCCTCATTTACTCCTGCTGCAACACACACACACACACACACACACAGATTTTGTGACTAATACACAATGTGTACAGAGTGCTAACGCTGTGAAATATATTAACTGTATTATTATATATAACTATGATAAATAATAAATTATAAACATAATGACTTAATAATGTATGTACAACAAGCACAATGACTGCAATAATATTTATTAATTCCTTAATTAAAATAAAGTTATTATAGTTAACATAAATATATTATTAAATAACAGTAACACACACTATAATGTATAGTTACAGTAGTAAACATGTCACCGTTATTGATTAGGTTTAAACTTCATCACCAGTCACATTAAAGAAAAGTTGTTCAATCCCAGTAACTTACAGAAATTAATAAATAAAAAGCTCGAATGGTTGCAATAAGTAATACAAATGATCTTTTTCTGCTTTACAATTTTAAATCTTTTGGTTATCGTAAACTGCACTATGATCATAAAAGCATCATAAAGGAAAAACTTACAGCTTATAAAATATACTACAGTATTTCGTATTGAGGATAAAAATATCGCCAGTACCAGAGGTTTTCCTCGGTTAAAATCCTAACATTCAACGTATAGACACGAATATCAACGTGTCCAATATAGTCCACTACGCTAACAAAAATAAACCTGACGTTATCAAATCATAAAGCAACGGTTTTATGTCATGTCATTGTTTAGGTGTTCTGTGAAACAAAAATAAACCTGGCTTAACACAAAAATAAGCTTAGTGCTAGATTATTTTGTTAGCTAGCATCCATCAGCAAATAATCCTGACGTTAGCAAGCTAGTTAGATCTACCTAGACACATTTTGTTCCTCAGTTGATGAAAACAGCGCAATAAGAAAACGAACACTCGTTCCTGATTCGTATGCAACCTGTGTAGCGTACGCAAGTCTACACTAAAATAGTGACAAGAACGCCACTGTTGTTCACGTATTACTGATAAGAGGACAATGAAGTTCCACATCATCCAAAGGGGTGTGAAATTTCACTGCTGGATACAAGCAGGACACCGACGTGGCAAAGGACTGGGACAAGACCTGGAACAATTCCCATGAAATTATTATGAGGTTCATGCATGTACGCTGCAGAGAAACGCTCTAGCAAGCGACAGCCGCAATTTCAGTGGCATTTGAACTGAAAATTTCTCAATTCTGCGTAAATTATGACATAATGTTGCTGTCAAGTGACAAATCCAAACGATTGGCTCGAATGATTCCTCGGACCAAACCTACGTCGCGCGTGTGATCCGACGTTTCTTCAGTTCCCAGCTCAAACTTTAGTTCCTACCTGCAATTAGTTCCCTTTTAACCTTTGGAAGAAAAATTTCTAACCGTGGTTTCATCTTATCCTGTAAAAAACGTCTATGGAGACCTTATGAAGAAAAATAAAGCTTTAAGGAAGTAGCAGAGATTGTTGGTGCCTCAGACGAGTGTAAGTAGCTAGCACAGTTTGCTCGCTTTGCTAATCTAATCTGAGAACGGCGCTAGTATGAACCGAGAGCGCTGAGTAAAGTAAATCAACAACTGATTTTCACACTGATTAGTGTGTTATTTACTTTGTGTTGAACCAGTTAGCTTTAGAAGACATATATAGCTATTACCATTTCTCATCGGAAGCTTAAAAAAAACCCACAAGAGACAAACCATGTTTTGTTTCTCTTCATTTTTTCCCTTCAATATTTTGTGTTTTTAAGCAATTTGTGATTAATGACATGGATCATGTCATCACTACACTAATATATTCTTGTCATAATGTGCTGTATTTAGACCCAAAAGCATTGAATGTCTTGTAGCGATTCATCCAAAGCCAGAATTTCTGATCTGGAGCATCCGAGATCGAATCTGATGTTTACAGCACACAGTTTACGGATCGTTAGCGAGCTCATTCCCCGCCCCTGAGGTATACCTGCTTTATAAAGGTCAATATCATGCTAACAGTTAAAGAGGCTGTGATCAATCCGTGTGTGTGTGTGCCCTACACACACACACACACACACACACACACACACACACACACGGAGAGAGAAACTGCACAGTAAGACACTCTTTTATTCACAGAGTGATCTACAGCTCAGTCTGTAAAGTCTCGTACACGCAGCTCAGCACTTTTACTCCTCCGAGCTCGATGGAGCTGTCACGGTTCACTGAGAAACGCTTATTCAGCTCGTTCGCCACAAGACACGGAGAGAGACCTCACTGCGAGCTGAAGATGATTAAGCACTAAAATTACCCTCAAGCTAATTACATCATTATACTCTTTCCCTGCCATTCATCCCAATTCATTATGTTTGTTATATCATTAAGGAAAGATTGGATTGCTTGTTATTCGGATCATATCAGCTGGCATGTTTGCTTCTGGAGTATTCCACTAGAGCTACAACGCCAATGTAGCTAATAAATAACTGAGGCTTATAGCCTGCGGTTTAGCATCACGCAAACGGCATCAGGTCTTGTGCTGCTTTCACACGTTTTCACGTGCACTTTATGTAGTAATTATCTCCTGTATTCTCATGTAGTTCTGTGCTGTTTTATGTAGCACCATGGCCCTGGAGGAACGTTGTTTCATTTCACTGTGTACTGTACCAGATGTGCATCATTGAAATGACAATAAAGCCATTTGACTTCACTTGAAAAAGATACGAGGTGTGGCCCAAAGTACACATGATAATAATAATTTACGTTACGCGTGTCTGATATGACGAAAATTATCACAATAACATGTATCACAACATCGATCACTTGGAAGTATAAGGTTCTGACAATATAATATGTTTATATGATATTTT
Source organism: Pangasianodon gigas (assembly GCA_022758105.1). Classification (NCBI taxonomy): domain Eukaryota; kingdom Metazoa; phylum Chordata; class Actinopteri; order Siluriformes; family Pangasiidae; genus Pangasianodon; species Pangasianodon gigas. The sequence continues at coordinate 33,009,341 of CM040456.1, read as the reverse complement.
ATAAAAATATCATATCTCACAAAAGAATAGTTTGCACTAACAAAAGAGTAAATGAATTTAACAAATATAAATAAAAAATAATATTTGTAATGAAGTCAATTAAAATGGAAATAAATTCATATCTACAATAATAATAATAATAATAATAATAATACACTGAAGAGTGATGAAGAAAAAATATACTCTTATAAACTATAAATATAAACTCTTTAAAATAATAATAATAATAATAATAATCTGCAAAAGATTCAAAACTTTAAAAGACCTTACCATCTAATGAGGTGGTTTCTATTTAAAGTTTGTAAATTAAAAAAAAATAATTAAAAAATAATTGCAATACATGTACTATCTCAGAAAAGTGCACTGTGACATAATTTATATGACGATACTGATATGATATCATCGTATCGCCCGGCTCTAGCTCTCATCAGTGTAATGATTTAGTCATGCAGTTTGCACTGTGCTCATCTGGTGCCCACAACGTTTTCCCTTCTTTAGTGTCAGGTGTAAACGAGTGCATCATCTGGTCCTGTCCTGTGGAATCAGGAACGCTGCAGTAGGGAAGATGATAAAGTGTGTGCGTGTGTGCGTGTGTGTGTGTGTGTGTGTTTGTGTGTGTTTTAGGGAGAGCGAGAGTGAGCACAAGATCTGTTCACTCCCACACACTGCTTCTCGGCTCATCTCTTTACATCCACCTTCACTCCTCCACTACAGGGAACAAAACACACACATCCTTCATCCATTATCATCATCGTCTTCATCATCATCATGATGACAACAAGCTGCTACTCTGTATACACTTACTCTCTCTCTCTCTCTTTCACACACACACACACACACACACCCACACACCCCCACACACCAGTCCACCCTACATAATCATCATCATCATCATAACAAGCTGCTACTCTGTATACACTCTCACTCTCTCACACACACACACACCAGTCCTCCCTACGTCATCACACACAGACACACACACACACCAGTCCTCCCCACATCATCACCACTCACACACACACACACACCAGTCCTCCCTACGTCATCACACACACACACACACACACACACACATATATTCCCAACTGATTTCATAATAAAGTGAAATTGCTGCAACGTTGTGTTCTATTACACAATAAAATTTTATTCATTATTAATTACTATTTTATTATTATTATTATTATTATTATTATTATTATTATTATTATTATTATTCCTTGATCAATGAAAGCTTTGTAACTGTTTAGTTATTAAACATTAGGGCTGGGCGATATGATGTAATATTGAGATCATAATACATTATGTCACAAGTATACACTTTTTTCCAGATCTTTAAAACAAATTTAAATAAAAGTTAAAAAACAGGTTAAACAGTAAACATTTTAAATTGTAAAATATATATTTTTTTTATTAGCCTATTTTAAAAAAATCACCTTCACTGTTCAATAATTTATTTTTGTAGACATTAAATAAGGGTCAACTTTTTTTTTTTTTTTTTTTTTTACGTACAACACTGCTATTTTGCTGGTACGCATTATGTATCGCAGAAATCTCATCCAGTATGTTGATTTGATATTTTTGTCATCTTGCCCACCCCTAACGTAAATAACGTTTCGAACTTGTTTCAAACTTGGCAAAAATAAAAAAGAATTCCAAGGTCTCGATATCGCGATGCATAAGGTTTATCATAAGTATCGTGATACAATATTTTTGCCATATCGCACAAACCTGGCTCAAATACTGCTCGGCCCTCTGTCTTAGATCTAGCACAGTGGGTTTGAGCAGCCGAATCGTTTTTTCCACTAGAGTTCACCTGAAAGCGGACCGACACCACCTCGCTCAACAGCTGCCTAAAGAACCGCGCCGAGGCGGAGAACACACCAGCGTTCCGTCAAACGGACTAATGGATCTAGTGAATATGAGGAGGGATGGAGGAACTGGAGCGGCGTGTCAGGTCGACTCTCTCTGGTTTGAGCAGAAAAGCCACATGGGAGCAGAAACAGAGATAAGGACTCATCAACATTCCATGCTTCAGCGAGGTTATCTCGGAGCTCCACAGCAGCAACACCTCCTGAGTGTTAGTGCCGTCCTCCCGACTGCTGCCTGCCTCAACCAGACGCACTCTGGCAAAACACCATGATTAGTTATCTTTACTCAGGGCGGGGCTAGATGACATGATGATAGGATATCCATGTGGTGATGTATTAACACCAGGATATATTTTTCACTAGTGAGTATTGTGGATATGGCTACATGCCAGCGCTTCTGTAACTGTAACCCTACGTTCACGCTAGCAAGCAATAGGCTGCTAGTCTCTCTTGTGGGCGTGGTCTGTCCAGTTTTTTTTTTTTCAGATGAGAAACTGTAGTAGCTATATATAGCCTCTAAATCAAACTAGTTAAAACACAAAAATGAGCATGAAAATTGGTTCTTCGATTTAAGTTACGTGCTCGGCTTCGTACTAGCTTTGTTCGAAAACAAGTTAACTGTACTAGCTACGTAGAGTCACCAGAGGCACCAACGATCTCTGCTGCTTGCTTCCGAGCTTTATTTTTCTTCGTAACGTCTCTATACTAGACTGCTAGACTGCTGTCATTATATTCTACATTCTCAAGGTTCTTCATATTCATTATTCACTGCCAGTTTTCACAAGTGTACTTATATAAATACTGATGTAAATCTGGTTAAATCTACAACTGTGTTCCATATCTGCACTACTACATTTAATTTAACTTATTGTTTTGTATATTTTTATATTTTGTGTGTGTACGTGTTGTATCTTGCTACTGACCATGCTGCTGTAACACAAGAACTTCCCTCATGGGGTCAATAAAGTCTATCTATCTATACACATTTAAAGAGCAGGTATATATGATAAGATAAGATCAAACCGCAGTTGTAAATTTTTCTTCCATTTCCACGCGTCAAACAGTAAATGAGAACTCAAGCTGTGAGCGGGGAACTGAAGAAACGTCGGACCACAATCTCATTTCAAATGTCACTGAAATCGCAGCTCTTGCGTAGAAAATGCGTAAATACACGGTTAATTATAGTACCACGTATATGATAACATTATTTTTGTTTTATTTTATTTTCTGTTCCTCATTTAATGCACAATTTTTTTTTTGTTAAAATCTGAATAAAATATCTCTGAACTTATTATTCCAATATCATAGTGTTTTGCTGGAGCTTCTTTAACCCCAATGCAGTCAAAGCAGATACTTTCATTTTTCTTTCTTTTTTAATACACTTTTAGTCCGGATTTTGGTGTAAAAGCTCCTACGGCTTCAGTGGAATCTAAATAACAAATTTATAACATTAAATCATTTTTGCCAAAATAATTCCAAGGTCTCAATATCATGGTGCATATCTCGTATCTCAACGATATCTTGTATCGTGATATAATCTTATATCGTTAAATCTTGTAAATCTATTAAAGCTTGTATATCCTCCTGGGAACCAAGGAAAAAAGTGTCATTCAGTTGTTTATTTTTTATGATTTCCTACCGATTTTGCCTTCAAAAAACATACTGCAATTAAAATTTTTTAAAAATTGTTTTTATTTTTAATTTTACAACATGTCCACTAGAGTGGACAAAAGGACTATTTTAGTGTAAAAAGACAGCCAAACTTCTTTGTTCTTTGTTTAATATCAATCTACAATCATTTTGATCTTAAAATATCAATTTGGATACATTTGGAAAGCTATATCAATTAAAACCCTTTAAACTGAACACATGCTTATACCATTTTTGTTATTTATTTTTTTGTCCTCAAACTCAACCCAAATCAAGCTAGTTTTATGTTCGTTCTTTTTCATGTTTTGCTTTTAGCCGGGATACTCCTGGAAGCAGTTTCTCTTTTTTGGTAACGCAGAGAAACATTTTGCATTTGGTACACATCTTGCATCGTGATATGATATTTTTGCCGTATCACACATCCATAATTCAGGGGAAGTGGTTTTGTGACGTTTCTGGAAACTCATATCTACATGATATACAACACATTGTACTGACACAAAAATGACTCAAATTTTTTTTTTTTTTCTTCAGGTTAATCATTGACTCTGCTGTAACTGACCTTCGCTCTGGGGCTCGATGCTGCCTTCTGCATCTCCATCAGATGTAAAACTCACCTCATCCTCTGGAAAGCTCCTAATAGCTAATATGTATAACCATTTCAACACCATCACAACTCAGGATAACATAACACAAACACTGCTCTTTCACCAGCCACATGGTGAAATGACAATTTTATACTACAGTAATCGCGGTAACTTTTTATCTCAGCTTACAAAATCAATACTCCATGTCCCTGTTTGCATGAGTCAGCATTTTAAACCATAAACAAACCTCGGAAGCGTCTCATTTGTAGATCGTAATTTCTAGCATGATGGCTAGTTGCTAGCTTCATAACATAGATAGGAACACAACTAGACTGTAATAGAATTCCTACTTTTAAAAACGTATAACAGTTTTAACATAGAGTATTATGCTAATATTGCTAGCTAGCAATGCTATATAGACACACACACACACAAGCAAGAGGTGTGTATAAAGCGACTAGTGTAGCAGCCAAACAAGCGCATTATACTGGATAACTGAATAATCAGCTTAAGTTAATGACTAAATAAATGAGGGTACAACTGTGTGTGTGTGTGTGTGTGTGTGTGTGTGAGAGAGAGAGAGAGAGTGAGCGAGACAGAGAGAGTGCGAGAGAGAGAGTGAATAGAAGAATTTATATAGCTCCTTTTGCTATTTCACTTTATAATTTGAAAAAAAAAGAGAGAAAAATTGAACATACGTTAATGTGGTTAGTTCCTATGGTGAACTGCAAACTGACTAGCATAATGAGCTAGCTAGTTACAAGGGTAAAACTCCATTAGCATCTTTTACCTCAGTTAGCTGCATGTTTGATTACCATCTTTTACCTCAGTTAGCTGCATGTTCGATTACCATCTTTTACCACAGTTAGCTCTGTTTGTTTAGCATATTTTACCACAGCTAGCTGTATGATTGATTAGCATATTTTACCACAGTTAGCTGCATGTTTGATTACCATCTTTTACCTCAGTTAGCTGCATGTTCGATTACCATCTTTTACCACAGTTAGCTCTGTTTGTTTAGCATATTTTACCACAGCTAGCTGTATGATTGATTAGCATATTTTACCACAGTTAGCTGCATGTTTGATTAGCATCTTTTACCACAGTTTGCTGTATGCACAAAGCTATAGCAGAGCTGACAGAACACCACAGCTAATAACCAAACCATTAGGTTAAGATACTGAGACTTGAAGATGCAGTTTTTCAGCTTTCTATCTTTAATAATTTTAAGCAATGATTTGTTGTAAAATGTCATTTTCAGTGGCATTTATAGCATCATGTCATTTTTGCACAATAAGTCACAGAGAAGTTTTTCGGCTTGTTGCTGTTCATTTTTCCAAATGGCGCAAACAGGACAGGATGTTAGAGTTAATAGATGTGAAAATAATCCCGCCCACTTTTTTTTTTTTTTTTTTTAATTTGTACTCGCTTGAGTGCTCGCTTGTCTTCTTTGTTAAATATTTGGGCTGTCGATCACCAAATGCATATCGTTAGTAGTACCTCGCTACATTAGCTAGCTAAAGAAAAATTTCCGACAGCAAATACAGCTAACACAATTTACGTCTCAAAGACGTCACAAGCAGCTCGTACGCTAATTCTAAAGATGTTGACATAACAGTTTTTCGAATTTAATGTGTGCTTTGTGAGACAGCGCCCCCTCCTGGTGGTGTGGTGATCAGATTCAACTTAAGCTCCCATCACACAACTTTTCCTCCTGTGATTCATCAAAATAGCCAACATTTTTGGAGTGCTGTTTAGCCGTTAATACACAACTGACTAAACAACTGACCATCTTGTTTAAAACTAATAAACAAGAGATGGAAAAAAATGACATCATCATGTCGATGTTTAACACTTCCTCAATTAGCAGACAAGCTATATGATGTCACTGAGACACTATTTGTGCACAGGGGGTGTGTGTGTGTGTGTGTGTGTGCTATCAGGAGGTAGGGACAATTTTCCAACATGTTCCCAGTAACAACACACACACACTGCTATCTCCTTCACCGAGATAAACCAGAAAGGGACAAAGGCTATAAATGGCACAGAGTTAGAGCGCGAGATCTGTTCACTCCCACACACTGCTTCTCGGCTCGTCTCTCTACATCCACCATGCACTTTTCTCTTCAGCTCCTTCATCCTGCTGAGGACTCGACACTCCACTCGCGTCAGTTTAACAATACACACACACACACACACACAGAGGTCAGGCCTCTGAGGCTATAATCAGTTCTCTTTGAAAGAGGATTAAACGATTAATCATCTAATCATTAGCAGGCTAATCTTCCATCACGGTAATATTTTGGTGATGTTTACCTGTACCTGTTCTCATTAGTTGAAAATTTTAAACGAACTCTGAACCTCTGCAGTGTCTCCTTTAACATGCGTCATCATTCCCAGAACACTCGCTAATCACTTTCTTCTTGGCTCAGATAAAAACGCAACTGGACCCTTCAACTTAGCTCATTGATAATCTATACTGGCTAGGCAAAAATCCCATGTTTTAAAGATGGAGCTTTACGACTAGTAAATTAAATAAATGTGACAATATCAACAATTTTACATGTTTCTTCATTAAAAACTTTTAATCTGGTTCTTATTAGACTTAGATTATGTGCATCGTCCACCATTTAAGTCCATGTGAATGAGGTGTTACTATAGAAACGATGACCTATTAGAACAAGCGCATCAATATAAACCTCTGATTTGCAGCTTCAGTACTGTTACTGCCGCTGTAATAGAAAATTAATCAAGACCTTCTGACCAGATCTGAATTCAGAATTCAACAGCGCTGTGATATAAATTACAATAACACAATCACAGTGTCCTAAACCACATCAGCATGGACACTCTGGGCGACAAACATTCTGCATTTGTTAGCTACGTTAGCCTCGTAGCTCCAGCGCAGCTATAAAGCTGCAAACGTTGGACGCCAAACGTGTCTCAGCTGATCGACTACACATGGGGGAATGTGTGGAATTTTTTCTTTCTTTACCAAAACAATTCCAGAAAGCCTTTCTCACATCTTGAACGTTGCGTAATTATGTGTTAACTGCAGATTTGTCCTGAACACATTTCTGAGTCATCGCAGAATACGCTTCAGGAAAGAGCGCTTCATTAAAAGATATTTTCATTGCTGCATTCCTCGGCCGTGAGTAGATGAATCTCCTGGCTCGCATCTCCAGGCTCGTCTCTGAGTTATTATCGGGACACTTGGCTCGACGGTGTGGCTCTGGTTTTGACGTTGAGCAGCAAGGCCACTGAAGAACGAGTCAATGCGTGTGGCGTAAGCACACCAGTGTGTCACACACACACACACTCTCACACACTCTCACACACACACACACACACACACTAATACTCGATTTAACCCTGCAGGTTCGTTAATGCGATGGTGAGTTCCAGTTCGGCTGTTGATCACAATGTCCAGGTCACACAACACCCTGTTATCAGCTAACAGTGTTTCAACTTTAATCCTGCCTCTGGATTCAACTCGGACTCCACACTTTTAGTGTGTTTTTTTTTTCTCTTCAGTTAAATATTTGGCTGGTTTTGACCACTTTCTTTTTCATCCAAATTTTTCAGTGACATCCCTCATAAATATAGGTACTTGATGTTAACTTGTCGAATGTTCACCAAGTCAAACGCACACTGACATATTTTACTTCACATCAGTGAACTCAAAACATTCTTCATTTATCTTCTTTATTAAGGTGAGATGGAAGGAAGGGGGCGGGGCTTCCAGAGGATCAGTTCATATCAGAGAGTTCAGAACAGATACACAAATGTCAGTTGTTTTAGTTTCATAATTTGATTGGCTCATCTGTCATTTTTTGGAGTAAAAACAAAGGTGTATTTCTGAGAGATCTGAGAAACTCATATGAGCGTACGCAAATGATAAAAGATCTGATCTGCCAATATTCCCGGGTTCTGATTTGAAAACGCACAATCAGACGATGTGTTAACTGTATTAGAGCAACGCTTCCCAAACGCGAGTCTGGAGTAAATCTTCCTCTGCACCGTTTCCTGCTCTAACACACTCACTTTAACCTCATGACATGTGTTCATTCATAATGAGTTAAATGGACAGTGCACCGGTCCCGTTTTATATCAGTTTCTTTATGATACCGATATCGAAGCTCGGAATATCAGCTGATATCTAATACTGACATCGCCATGGTAACTGAGTCAGCTCTCTATGAGCCAGTTTTGCAGAGTTCAGGTATAAAATACAGAAAAAATATAGATTTTACAGCATAAATACACACACACACACACACACACACACACACACACACACACACACACACAGAACCAGGTTCTCAGTAATCCTGTGAGTCCAGAGGATGCAGCTGTGATACACACCAACACACCTTTAGCACACACCATGACAGTAACACACTCACCCTCCCGTCTGAAGCTCATGAAGGGCGTGTTTAAAATGCTGGTGGACTGAAGGAGGTGTGTTAAAGCAGGAAACACACCGAAATACAGGATGCGTTACAGGAGTGAAACACTCTACAAACACTATTTAACCTCACTAACACACCTTTTTAACCTCAGGAAGAGTGTGTTAATGAGCTGATACACTGAGTGAGGTGTGGTTAAGAAGGAAACTGTGCAGAAAACTGAGAAACACTGGATGTACACACACACTAGTATATAAATTACACTTCAGTACACGTTGTAGTATAGGTGAGGTTTCCCAAACATGTTAAAGTGTAAATGCGAGTGTGTTTTCATGCTCTCACACACCCTCTTTCACATCATAAGGGCTGCATTAATGATGAGAAATAACAAGCTGATGGTGTTTTAGAGCAGAACACACCACAAATCGATACTAATGCTCCCGAGAGTCCTCTAAGCACCTCAATTCAGTCTTTAGCGAAGCAGGCACTGATACGAAATCCACAGCGGTCTTTCACCAAAATAAAAAATGTTTGGAATAGCGAGCACCAATCACAGTGTAGAGGATAGTTAAGAGCGGAGTAAAGCATGGCGGACAGAGAAACAGAGTCGTAAAGCATCTTTTGTTAATATTTTAATGAATATTCATAGCTCCGTGGCCCATGGCTCCATCCTGAGCTCAGGTTTCTGTCTGGGTTGAGTATTTTTTTTTTTTGTGGGTTTCCTCCGGGTTCTCCGGTTTCCTTCCTGCTCCCAAAAAACATGATAGCAGGTGGATTGGCTAGGATAAACTGCCCCTAAGTGTGAGTGTGTGTGTGTGTGTCGCCCTGTGATGGTCCAGCTTCCCCTCCAGGATGTATTCCCTCCTCACACCCAGCGTTCCCGGGATAGACTCCGGATCCACCGTCACCCTGACCAGGATAAAGCTCATACTGAAGAAGAATGAATGAGTGAACTTAGCAGCATTATGGTTACAACGTCGGTGGAACAAAACATAAACTCCACGATATTATTTTATCTATGGATGCCTTCAGTTCTCCCTCGGGGGGAACCATTAAAGGTTCTATGGAGAACCCTAAAACTATGTTTCCCAAGTTTTTAAGAAGCTAATAAACACTGACTACACAGTGAACCTTTAAGGAACCTTTCTGTCGAAGAGTGCACACATGACTGACACGAAGCCCCCGAGCACAATCAGCTGGCATTGTCTCGAAGATTTCTCTTCATCAGTGTGATCTTGTGCGGTTTCTGTTTAGGTGACGAGACTTACACAACGTTGTTTTCTCTCTGAATGGAAAATGACAAAACTTTCACTGTGTGTTGAAACACAGTCACACAAGTGTTTATGTGAGTCCTGACAGATGTTTATGACTCTCACTAAAAAACAGTGAGTGAGAAAAGAAGCATTTTTATCGCGTATATTTCAGTTTTTTGTTTATTGTATTAAACTCCACTGTAACTGTGCTAGCAGGAGCAATACGACATCAGTACAACACACAACCCCAGACATACAGCATCAACCAACAAATTAGCACCACAATCACTCAACACATCACAAATATTACATTATAACCATGTTTAATGTGTTTCAGGGTGAGGTTTTCCTTGCTTTTAAACCTTCATGCCCTGATGTTCACACCTCAACATCACAGAAGACATAAATCAAGATTTACATTGTGGGCCTTGATGCACAATTTCCAATATTTTGTCACAGATCAGACCTGATCCATATCCGATTCCCATGTTTCCATCATTCCTCTGGCAAAACAAAAACGTTTTACCAGTAACATCACTGGGGTTTTACAAAAGACGAATGAACGGGACGCTTCGGTGTAAGGACAGACTGTATCCTCACTCTGCAGTGTCCCAAGAAACACACCCCGGGCTCTGCAGCTACCCTGCAGGGGGTTTTGTGAATGGTTGTTTCCCTGTACAGACTGATAAAGCCAGTTCTTTCATCTGGACTCGTCTGACCGCCCGGGTGTCCTGTAAGCAATGAATGATGAATTTTGGCCTAGCCAAAAAAAAAACAAAAAAAAACAGTCGCATAACAACGACGATAACAGGAAAATCGGGTGTGAGCGTTTAGATGCGTGTTGAATGACCAGATATCAGATACGTTTCACATTTACAACTTTATTCGAACGTGGCTGATGTGGGAAAAATCCAATCCGAGCTGTTTACACAGAAGCAACAATATCGCACCTGTGGCAGAATTCAGCGAAAAACATGGGAGTTGTTTGGTGAAATGGTGGAAAGTGTGGATCTGGAGGAGGGTGAAATCAGTATTTTCTGGTCAGATACCGTCCTGAATCAATATTGAATCAGATAGATTTGACTGATCCGATCCAGAATGTATTTTAAGCTGTAGGATATGACAGTGATCATGCAGGAGAGCACAGAATACAAACTGCTGCATTTCTCCTGAATGCACACACACACACACACACACACACACACACACACACAGATCTCTGGTATTGAAATTTGGAATGAAAACTGGAGGGGATCAGAAGAGATGATCTTTTTCCTCGTGCTGCCGGGAAACTGAGTCAGCTCGACTTCCTGACAGGTCCAGACGGCGGCACGAGCCCTGACATGTTTGAGAAAGCCGTGCATCATAAACAGAATAAACACTTGCATGCATGCACTGAGTAAATGCGTGCTTTGTAACGTAAACATGATCACCTCCGCGTGCAAGGTCTTGGTCTTCTGAAAAGTTCACCTGCACGCGCAAAAATAAACAGCGCACCAGCACAACCATCACAACAACAACAACAACAACAACAACAACAACAGGAGCAGCTCGACAGCCTGCAGGAAGCAGAAGGCACACTGACAAAGTTTGGCCAACAATATGACTATATTTGGTGCGCGAGGAGGAGGATGAAGACGGAACAGTTTGTCCAAAATGGCAAGACCCCGGAGCGCGAGCTCGCACTAAACTACATTTTTAGCCAAGATGATAAACAAGCACGTATACAGAGATGCACCAACACGACAAAACAAATTCCAGATTGTACATGTACTGTGTATATATATGTTTTGGTCTTCAGTTACAGTGTTGCATTGCAGCGTTTTGTTGTTGTTGTTTTTTTCCCCGTGAACCGGAAACACCGAAACCTGGCAACAAAAAAACGGCGCCTTGGCGAGCATGAAACATTCATGACAACTCACCAGCAAACTTTCCAGGTTGATGGCAGAGCGCGGGTCTCTGATCATGGCCTCCAGTTTCTTCAGCCGCTTCTCCATCCTGCTTTCAGCTCCCAAAGACATCATCAGATCATATCCTCAGATTACTCAGTGCTGGGAAGGTTAGATTCCTGCGCGAGGGCTGTGCATTAAAACAAAAAGCAAACAAAAAACAAACAAAACAAAACAAAACAACAGCAACAGCAAACGGAGCTCCTCTTTGGCCTGCAGGGTTTGCTGGGATCTCCCACCCCACCACCAGGGAAAAAATGTGGATTAATCCAACCGGAAATGCTCCTCCAATTAAGTTTGAAAAGTCGGGCAGGACCCCAGCTCAGTGCGCCGCGCCATGCTCCAGTCCCCTCCTAAAGCACCAGAGCCTGGGCTTTCACTTTATTTCATTTATTTAATTTTTTTTTAGAGAGGGGTGTTGAGAAGGGCGTTTTCTATCCCTCCCCTCTTCCCTATTTCTTCCCTCTCTCTTCTCTTCTCTCTTCTCTCTTCTCAGGCGTTTATTCCTCCTCGGATGGCTCTCTCTCTCTCTCTCTCCCTCTCTCTCTGTCTCTCTCTGCACGCGCCTCGGCGCCTCGCACTTTTCCTCCGCCGCGTCTTCTCTTTCCGAGTCTCTCCATCAAATACTCCTCCACCGGAGCGCGAGCTGCTTCTGGCTTTAAAACGAAATGGGGGTGTCGGGAAAACGAGGCATTCTCGCTGAGTAATTCATCATGTTAGTGAATTTCCCAGCACGCCTTTTGTCCGCTCGCTGCTTCGCTGCCACAACCATGCAGCGTTCAAGTGCTCACACCGGAATTACCGTAAATACCACTTAGGAGCTCGCGCTCAGGAATAAAGGCGCCGAACTGCACTCTCTGTACCATCAAGGGGACGTGTTTTGTACATATAGTCCATCTTTTACCAATAATAATAATAATAATAATAATAATAATAATTTACCTGCATTAACATTACCTTAATAATCCCTACACTTCCCTAGTTAAAAGATACACACTAAAGGTACACAACAAAACAGGTTACTTTCCTGCTACCACTGCAGCAACAACCAAAAGTTCAGATTGGTACTTTATTTCTAAGATTGTACAAGACAATACCAGCCTTGTATCCTAAATTCCCTCTTCCCTGCATACTCCATAGTGCATTATGGGTTCTCTGCATCCTCTTATATCCACAACTGCATCCTGGGGGAAAAAAGCTGCTAAACTGCACCATTCCTGGTGTCTGAGTACCTTTTGTACCTTTAATGCATATCTTTTTTAATCTAGAAAAGTGTGCATATGTACTGTACCTTTAAAACGTTACTCTAAAAGCTGCACTATATCCACAACTGCATCCTGCACACTCAGGAAAAAAGCTACTAAACTGCACCATTCCTGGTGTCTGAGTACCTTTTGTACCTTTAATGCATATCTTTTTTAATCTAGAAAAGTGTGCATATGTACTGTACCTTTAAAACGTTACTCTAAAAGCTGCACTATATCCACAACTGCATCCTGCACACTCTGGGGGAAAAAAGCTACTAAACTGCACCATTCCTGGTGTCTGAGTACCTTCTGTACCTTTTTAATCTAGAAAAGTCCAAGTCCTTTAAAGCTTTACTCTAAAAGCTACACCATGTCCACACGGCCAGGTGAAAGATAAATATTAATGGTGTAAAAGGAAGACAAGGCACTCTTTTTTTTCTGAGTGTGTGCAACCCTTGGTTCTGCGTAGCACCCTAGAACCCTACAACAGAGGGTTTCTCGATCTCTGTCGCATTATAAACCTGCTGCACTACTGTCAGAGCTGCTGTTACAGAAAATTAATCAACACCTTCTGACCAATCACAAGCCAGAATACAACAATAAGCTCGTTTATCCCACAAATGATATCTTCACCAGTGACACATCTGATGTTAAAGAATTTCATCCTCAAAAGATCACCAGCTCCTTTATTTCTGGATCGCTCCAGTTCCCAGACACTCCTTCTCTTCTTCTTCTTCTTCTTCTTCTTCTTCTTCTTCTTCTTCACTGACTTTAGGTTTTTCTTGTTGTTGTCGCTTCACTATGATAATGTTCTCATCCTGTTCCATCGCTACTTCCCTCTTTGCGTTCACACTGAAAGCTTTACGAATAAAGTGCTTGAGTTTCACCAAATACCCACAATGCACTTTTGAGAATTTAGGGCCAACTCCATCATTTGTACACCAGCCTGCTGCAGTGCATTGTGGGATTAGAGGAGTGCACTTTAGTGTGTTTGCACTAAGAGTCTTATATGCAAAACAAAATTTCAAATCTTACTGAAAAGATTTCTTTCTAAGATGTAATTCATCTCTGGATGTTTTTAATGTAATAATAATAATAATAATAATAAATCTACCCAGCATCCATTTTGTTTGGTTATTTCCAGTTAAATCCTATTAGCACCCACTTCCCAGAGTCATTTACAGAAACACATAAAGACTGTTTTTAGAAATAAAATGCTGTTTAAAAAGTGACTGTTAATAAAATTCTGTGTATAAAATTCCTCATGGACTTTTCCTCATGATGCAACTTTTCCTTTAGAAACATATCACTTTTGTTTGCAGCCTGTTGTCACTATTTATTTCTCATTGTTTATCATGAGGTTTTGATTCTGAGTCTACACACACTGAGTCTGCACACATACTGCCATACTGCCAGCGTCCATTTTCACTTCTTTCCGACCTCAGACTGCACGTCATGTGCTGAAATGGAAAACAAATCCAGCACGGAAGTTGGAAACTTCGCGGCGCGCTTGAACGCTGCACGCTTCCTCGGTATTCCAGCAGTTCCCTCCGAGCTATTTTCCTCTGACGTCATCAACCACGACGACAGCGTTCCTTTACCCATGAGCCTCTGTTTAAGAGAGAAAAGAAGCCACAGTGTTTACAGTTTCTGCTTTCACAAACGCTGATTAGGGAAAACAGCTTATGTAATAATTAGAGGATCCATTTTATTTTATATTTATATCAACAAGAACATGAGAAACTTGGGATTAAAACAGTAGGAGAAGAAAACATGCTGTAGTAATTGCATTATATATATTATATTTACAAATGCACAAACGCATTCTTGTAGATATCTAATAAGTAAACTTACTATATTGATAACAAGTCAGTGTCCAAAAATGTATTTTAAAAAAATTCTACAGTAATTACCAGATTTATTTATTTACTTATTTAATTTGTTTTATTGATTGATACATGAAAGTTTTGTTGGTATTGTTTACAAAAGTCTAATAATTAAGCCTAATAATAATGTAATAATCAAGTAGTTATTTACTATAGTAAAATTTAAATAAATCATTTATAAATAATTAATTATAGATATAATATTTATGTTTAAGTACAGAATATTTCACAATAATTGCAATTTTATTCTAATAATATTTATTACTTCATTTGCTTGTTCAAATGGAAGTTAAATATTTAAGAATTATTAGTCTTGCAATGAGTGAATGAATGAATGAACAATAAATAAATAAATAAACACAACAGTGAAAGAAATACTCATGCTTCGCACTGGTTTCTGACTTCTAGCCTTTCGTCTCGGTGGAAGAAACGATGCTTTCACTTGCTGCTGATGGTTTTAATAAATATAACCGTATTTTAATAATCAAACATTTTTACCTGTTTGTTGAATTGTGTACTTTTTAACAATTTTTAGAAAGATGCTTGAAATAAACTTTAATAATAAATAACACATGGGAAACAGGAAAAAAAACATCAGAAGTGTATGTAAAGGCAACATAACACAATAATAATTTACAATTTCTTTCACTTTATTAGAAATGGACTTGTTTTGTAGTTAATGTACCTGTACTTCAGTGCTTCTGATCATTAAACTGGAAACACAAAAGTTTCTGTAATTAATATCCAGAACTAAAGCAGGTCTCAGCAGAAATATTAAATATAACAGCAAACCTCAGACTCACGACATGATCTGAGTTGGTATGAAGCGGAGCTGAAATGTTTCCTGTTCTATTATTCACACATTTTATTGGAAATTGTATGACGTTGTTTTGCTTTGCTCATGTGTAAAAGTCGTATGTAAGCCTTTAACCACAGCGCCCTGTGGTGGACACAGCACGCCGTTACCCAGGGACGCTTTCTAGCCTCGCTTTATAGGAGAAGAATGATCAAGTTGACACTGATTTTTTTTTTTTTCAGGATCAAACCTTTTACATGTAAAACAATCAAGTGTTAAAAATGACTTATTACACATTTTTTTAAAAAAGTGTTTCCAATAAACCTAGCAGGGCAGCTGCTTTAACTGCTAGCAAAGAAATGAGCTAACTGGTTCGACTAGTGTGAATGTGAGCAAAGTCGCAAAGTTTCAGCATTTAAATCAGCTATTTTATCATATAAATAACAAAATAGCAATATAGATAAACACTTTATATCATTATCTTCATAACACAATGTAGTTTTAATCTGGAATATTCTGTAGCTGATTCTTCGGTTGAACGAATAACGGAGATGACTAACGGCTAATCAGACTAAACTCTTTAGCATGAAAACAATTCAGTGATAATTATTTGTAAATTTCATAAATGATGTTGCTTCACTGTAGTTAAGGTATTTGTCATGTAGCTTATTATAGCTAGCTAGCTAACTTTTAAAAGGTTATATGTTATGTTGTACGTAATGAAGCCAAATATGTTCTTTTTTGGTTCCAGCTAGCTAACTTTAGCTAAATTCTTGTTGACGCTGGAATTACAATGAAAGCTTCCTGTTAAATATCTCATTAAGTATCTCATTAAGGGAATTATCGTACAGCAAACTCACTAAAGATGTAACTAGTTCAGTTTTTCTCACCACAGTATATCGGCAAACTGATATATCGTTACACTTATAAGGTGCAAACATTCCACCGAAGCGAAAGTAATGGCACAAAACACTTTAGTGAGATCCTTTATTGAGATTTGGCAGAGAATGAAAAAGTACCTCCATCCATATTTTACAGAAACTGCTCTGTATTTTTGATAATTGTCTTGGATTATAGACTAGAAAAACAGATGTGAGCGTGGGTGTCATCATATTCTGATTATTCCTCGGTGCACCTGCTTTCCACGGAGGCGTGAGTCAGTCGGCGATGAGTCAAAGCAAAATCAGAGCAGGCGTCAGAGCCATTTTACTGGAAGACATTAGACACGAACATGGCAGACGCTCCCTCCGTCGCCCACGTTCTCGTTCTCTCTGAAAGCCTCGACACGCCGCTGATATGAACTCCCACACGCTCAACAACATTCAGAGGAGCCAAGAACAAAAAACAACAAGGTTCAACCTGTTAGCTATGTCAGTGATAAAGCGGGGAAAAAAGGACAAATAAGATTTTTCAGATTTTTGTCAACGTCGCTGTGGCTGTGTCAGTTTCTATTGTGCACAGTGATATACAAACAAATTACTGAAGTAAATCCAATATAACAACTTAATAAGCAACAAAAATAAAATAAAAGAATACAAATGTGTATGTGATATTCTGAAACGACATAAGAACATGATATATACATGTCTTACTGCTCATCATTACAACATTTTCCACTTCAGGAATATTTTCAGGAACTTTAGGTGTGTTTCCATTGCAGGAATTTTAGTTCCAAGGGCGACTTTAGTTCCTGCGCCAGAGTTGGGATCTTTTCAGTGTACTAGGTATTAAAGGGGGCGGAGCCTGCTGTACTGAAGCTTTACAGAATGATCAACTCCACATTTCTGCCACAACCTATAAACAGGCAAGTCAATAATGTTGTGCAAGTATGTTTTGCTTCTAGTGGGACTCGATAGATATACAGCCTAGATGGCGCTACACATTGAGACGAGCCTTTTTCCGTAGCTGCAACTTTCACACTGAGTTGATTTGAACTGGGGGAAAAAGACACACTGTGCAGCACTGGGATGGAAAAATCACTGACAACTCTTCTCTCACTCAACCCCAGCTCTTAGCTAATTTTATCATTAACCTTTAGTAGGTCATGTGAAGTTCAGAAGGATTCGTTTTATGACTGAATTTGTAGTTTGATTTGCGACTGAGCTGACTCGGGTAGGCTGTGTTTATCCTGACGTTACTAAACTAGCTTCAGGCGTCTGTCATGTTAGCTTTAGCTACATTACATGATCCACTAATGATGAATATACTGCTGTAAAGCTATTTTTGCACAAAGCTTATACTTTGTGATTTGATGTAATTGCGTCATTACTGATTTCTGTTACATGAATTAAAAAAATATATCAGTCACGGTTCCTGGAACGTGGAACACAGAACGGTTCCTCGCCCAGGAACTGTGGAGTCCTGCTGCTTTTACAATCCCAAAAAGGTTCAGGAGCCTCAGTGGAAACACGTTTACAGCGAACAAAACGATAGCACCGTGTCTGCTGCATGTGAAAGAACTTGGCACAGGAGCCAATCTGCAAGACCTGATTACAATAAACCTGACAAAAAATTTACTTTAAAGTCATAAATCCAGTATAAATACTAGTAAACAAAATTGAAACATATATATATATATATATATATATATATATATAGCTCTCATAACTGCTTAGCTTTGTAACGAGCTATCGCATAACCCGTGGAAGAGGAGGAGTTGTTGGTAGTCTAAAAAACATTTTTAAAACTATAATGTGAAAAAGTTCAAATGACAAAAGACAAAAGAGAGCTGGCTCAGCAGTTAATGTGACCAGGAGGTTGTGAGTTTAAATCCCAAATCTCTCAAACAGCAATTGTTAGACCTTTAAGCAAAACATGTTGACCTTCATCTGCTCAACTTTATGTTTGGTTTGCTAAATGACTAATGTAAATGTAAAAAAAACACTATATAATGGTATAAAAAATTATCTAGATTTCAGATTACAGCTCTTTGACTAACCTCATAGTAACAAATTAGCCACATGTTTCTACACTATTATTCTAACTATCCTGAAAAACACCCTGTAAATATATTATATATGCTGGAAAAAAGGATATAGTCGGGTCCAAAAAATCCACTACCGAGAACTGTTAGCTAAGAAAAGGAAAATAATCAACGACAACATGCTGTGATGAAGCAGAGTTATTGTTAGCATTTCTATAACAGCATGTGGTTTATTCCTCTTATTCAACAGCAATTTACCAAGGATTAAATATTTATATATTAAAGAACAACACAGCATCATTTTTATCCGGTTATCGTTACATTTAATGTTGTGGAATGTCAGCAATGCAAGTTAGTTCCTGTTATTACTTGGATGTTATAGCAGCTATAAACGGTCCTTCCTTAAGCAGTGTAGCAGAAAAGAAACGCTTTCAGAGATGGTTTTATGGAGAATGCTATAAGGATGCTAGGTGTAGCTATAGACACTATCTAGTGTGGATTTGGATGTGGCCAAACAAGCTAGCATAGCTAGCACTTTTACACCACTGTTAATGCATTGCTCAGCCATGTTGTTGTAAAAATATCAGTAATAATGAGCAGATGACAAGTTGAAAATCTTTTTCGCCAACACAGTGGTTTTACTACTGGCTGTAAAAAAAAAAAATTAAGCTTGTTTTGTTGATGACTTCATTAAGAAACCTCGACTAAAGACATGTCTAACTGTTCGTTTGCTCAGACCTCACAGGCGGATGGAGATCTGTCGTCAGCAGGGCTGCATTTCGGGACTCGGTTTGGTCTTTTGGTGCGTCGCCGTTAGCATTAGCAGCTTGTCCATTCGTATCAGCTCTTTACCGAGTTCGGTGCAAATGCGACTGCCGAACGTCTGGTTGCTGGTGTTGGGGAGCGTGTCGGAGTACAGAGAGGCGTAGCTGGGGAGCGGCGCCTCCGTCCTGGGATGACCCTGAAAGAGTGAACAGTTAATGAGAAAAATGAGAAAATGCTCCTAAGGAAGAATTTAAGCCAAAAGTGCTAAGTTGCATAAGAAGATGAGATCATGCTAACCGGTTCTAACTGGTTCAACAAACATGTTTATTTTAATCCATTTTGGTGTTAGGCCAACTATAATTGCTTAACATTCTATCACAGCGTTTGATTTTATAACAATAATGTATTATATTTAAAAAAAAATAGTCTATGTATTCCCAACACTAAATAATGCTAGCTTACAAACCTAGCATGTGAGGTCACGTAGCAGTAGCAAGCTAATCACACCGCCCCATTATCAAAGCTATCGTGTCTAATGTCAAGTGGAATCTAATGACAAGTTTCATTTTAATGAGGGAAAAGTTCAGAAATAAAAAAAAACCTAGGCAGAAAATATCACTGTACTGCCTAATTTCTGAAAATTTTGTTTGTGAAATAAATTTGTGCTGAGGGCGTCCGCAAAAAAAAAAAAAAAAAAAAAAAAAAATCATT
>CM040456.1:32893038-32989197 GCA_022758105.1 Pangasianodon gigas | reverse complement strand
AGCGCTCTGTTCCGGGAAGATCCTAAAAGATGAAATGCTACTAAAACATCTTGTAGATTAACAGAAGTACGAGAAGACTGACTCCTTACCAGCTGATCAAAGTCTTTCAGAAAACTCCAGTTCTTCTCCCTGAGAACAAAAACCCACAAGCTATTATAAGTAAATAATAAACAGGGGAAAAAGTTATAAATAGCTATAAAAGCAGGTCCCCTAGAGTGGACTTTGTACCGTTACTGGACACTTGTACGTCGCTGGTGCACGGTCTAGGTGTTCAGTTACAGATTAAACCTCGAACTGTAACAGGGGCGGGTTCTGATTCGCTGTTGGAGGAGATTTTTGCTTTCGCAACCAAAAAGTGACATTGAGGTGTTTAAAAATGCAGAAATGCTCCATCTAATGTCTAGAATAAATAAATATGATTTTACAGATTCAGCCAATGTGTCTAATATTTGAATAAACTCGTGAACCTCTGTGCTGTGATTATACAGCAGTGTGCAATTTCTTTTACACCGAAAGGGGCTCCTGAATGTAGGGGCGTCGACCTTTCACAGGGGCGTGGCCAGGTTAGACCCAACAAGGTTGGCACTTTGTTTTAGAGTGGGACAAAATCCAAATCCACACCCAAAGAAAGTCATGGCTGCCCCACTGGACGTAAAAGACACCTTGCTTGGTTTGTCATCTAGCAAACTACATAAAAGTCATAGCTAACATAGCATAGCTAGCATTACAAATTCAATATCATTATCTAACTGAATTAATTTTATGCCTCTAAATAATGAATCACATTAACATTAAAAAAAGTTTGACCAGTGTTTGTTCAGGGGCAGCAGGGAACAGTTCGCTAAACGTGCTTGCTCCTGCACGACACTACCCTCTCTGATAATCCTTGTTTTTGAAATGAACTTTTTCCAGAGATGATCCTTGGGTGTTCTGTTATTATGCAAACTAATAGCAAATAACAAAGCGAGATTTTTCAGTTTCGCGTCATCTGACACTGGTAATCGCACTGACAAGAAAAAGAAGAAGAAGAAGAAGAAGAAGAAGAAGAAGAAGCATGACCACCCCTCTGGGTGTTAGGGTGGACTGGCCACCTCTTAACTCCGCCCATATCTGGACACAAAAAATAACGTGAGCACCGCTGCTCTAGAAAGTAGTATCTCAGATATAAAGGTGACACAAAAGGGATTTTCAGAGTGAAATGTTTGGCTTTCCTCTAATCCAGGTGTGTCCAAAGTCCGGCCCCAGGGTCAAACCCCACCCGTGGACAGATGTTAATTCCCCTGCAGCTTCTCTGTTAGTATGGCCGATAGCTGGCCCGCAGGCCAACACAAGCCTTTCTCTGACTACACCTGCAAACCAATTCAGTCACGGCTACAGAAGAACAGCGCAAAGTTAACAGGCAGAAGGAGAGGTTTCAAAAGTACACTTTTTCATCAAGAGCCTGAGCACATGCGTGTGCCTCATACGTCAAAACACTGCTGTGGTAGTTAAGCAATTTAATATCATGAGACATCAGGAAACACATGGGCAATGCAAAAAAAAAAAAATTCAGAGGATGAGAGCTCAGAGAAACTGAAGCATCTGGAAGCAACTTTTTAACAGAGCAAACAGGGAGCAGAACTTTACTAGAGCTAACAAGCCACTAAGCACTAAGCACTAACCTTCAGTGAATTCCTGAAAGAGTCCTTAACTAAAGTGGATTTGCAACCAATATTAAAAATGACTATTTCAATTATGATTGATAGTTTCTCCTATTACTCCTATCACATATAAAAAGTGCTGTACTTCCCACACCTGATATGGATGTAAACACACTCAGATTAAAGCTGAAAGTCTGCACTGAGCTCATATTCATTATTTACTTTATTAAAAATAAAACAAAAAGCTTTGGACACACCCCTGCTCTCATCTAAAGCACTGCTCCAGAGCAGACTCTTCTGGCCAGCTGTGTGTCTGTGAGGAGTGTGGTGCTGAAGAGAGATGCAGCAGGAGCCCGTGTTTTTGTGTACAGTATCCACGGCTTTATGGTCGCGCGCGGGGCCAAGCAACCGTGTAACGCACACCGTGCACGCGGCACGCGGTCAAGCGCGAACCTTCCCGTATCAGATAACAGAGAAACGGCGTGTCACTTTAAGTGCTGACACACAAGAAGGTCAGTTCACAGAGAGAAGTGAAAGAGCGAAACCAAAGTCTCACGAAGCATCGCTACGTTACCATTCTTTAACCCCGTGGCTCTCCGCGCGCACCAGCTCTCTCCACACCCGGTCCTGCTTCACCGGGTCCCGGCTGTCGGGGTCCCGCTCCAGCGGCGGCTCGCTCGTGCTCCTCGGCCCGCTCTGCGGAGGTCTCTTCACGGACACCGAGGACTGAGAGGCCAGGGCGACGCTGGGGCGCTCCGGTAAGCGGTAACCGGCCGACGTGGCGCGTCTGATGCTGACTTTGCGGTCCATCTTTCAAAGTGCACGAGCTCTAACTATGCAAGGAAAAGAAATATCTGCACACAAACTCCACTGATTTTAATTCTTCTAAACGTCATCCCGTGCTGTTGTGTAAGTAATCCCGCGCTCGCGCCCAGCGCGACAGTCGTCATGCCAGCGCGGAAATCACTACGCGCGTCCCCGCGTCTCCGCGCACCCGCTCCCGCTCTGCCCCGTGTTTACTCACGCCTAGCGCCCTGAGTCGACTCACTGAGAGGCAGAGAGTCGATTCTTTGAGCACACAACCTGTGGAGTCGATTCCCAACAGAGAACAGAGGACACCATTCTCACAAATCTCTGACAAATCAACCTTCTTCAAAGAAGAAGCCTTGATTGTGTCACATATACATTACAGCACAGTGAGTTTCTTTTCTTGTTAGGAAGCTGGGGTTAGAGCTCAGGGTCAGCCATGATACAGCGCTCCTGGAGCAGAGAGGGTTAAGGGCCTCGCTCAAGGGCCCAACAGTGGCAGCTCGGTGGTGCTGGGGCTTGAACCCCTGACCTTCTGACCAGTAACCCAGTAACCATTGAGGCACCACTGAAAGTACCAGACTCTGATGAATTCAATCCGTCATATTATCTCTATGTATTTGACTAACACTTGCATATATTTATATTTATATTTATATTTCTATTATAGTTTTTCTATTATAACCCAGTGTAATATCACTGATAATGTTCAACAAGCTCTGCTCAATAAGCTACTGTACATATTCACCACTCAGAGCCTTGTTTCCATTTATTTACTGTGTGTATAATATACATATATGTATATATACACACACACACACTTTGTTAACTTTGCACAACGCTACTATTTGCACTTCTGGTAGACACTAAACTGCATTTCGTTGCTGAGTACCTGTACTGGGCAAGGACAATCTATCTATCTATCTATCTATCTATCTATCTATCTGTCTGTCTATCTATCTCTTAATCATACTCATGCCTGATTATACACACTGATTGTTAGTGCATCCCTGGGCATGGGAAATGGCTTTGGGATATACTCAAGGTTGGTCAGTTTAAATATTATTTTCTGTCCCAGCTGTGCACAGCAGCCTACATCCACTGCACAAGGGTTACATTTGACTTCCCATTTAAAAAAAAGTCACAGACTTTGGAAATCAATCTAAAATTCCTCAGCTTTATCATCAAACACCTTGAAAACTATTGTGCGGAATCGAATCTCGGAGTCGATTCCTTGGAATCCGAATCGGAGTCGACTCCTGAACCTCTCCGTTGCCCGGGGAGACAGCGCGCGCCGGTGTAGCGATTCTCGCGCTCAAAAGCTTTGTTCATTCACGAGAAAGTGAAACATCCGGTCGGGAAGGAGAACAATGAGGCTTTAAACAAGGTTAGAGGGAATGAAGAGGGGCTCTGGGGTAGAGAGGAACAATTAACAATACCAACAAACATTTCCTCTTTCACAAGACAGTTGCTATTTATAGTATTTTCTTTTTACATGTAAATGTTTTCATTTTGGTGTTGTTGGGTCTGTATAAAATTATTATTATTATCATTATTATTATTATTATTATTATTATTATTATTAATAAATTTTGTGCATAGATCTCATTTGATCTCATCATGTTTGTCTTGTATGCACTCTATATTGGCAATAAAATATAAATCAAATAATTGTTCTTGAATAATAATTGACAAACAAGTGGTCTGAAAGTCCAATGCTGGACCTTAAATAAGTTTTAAAGATGCACTACTTCCTCCATTTCCTCTAATTAAAGCTCCAAATGTTTAATACTCTTTAATCTGTGAGTGGAGCTCAGTAAAAATAAATAATCCTTACATAAAGGACAAACCAGGGGAGCACATGTACAGTACAACACTAACCTAATGGCATTGAGGTGTGTGTTGTGTTGTTTTTGTCCACCAGGTGGCGCTTTAGTCCGTGTTTCAAATCATTCATCTGGACGCAATCATCACAGATGGTAAAGTGTGTCTGTGTAAGAGATCATTTATCAAATAATAAATTATCCCTGCAACGAGCAGTTAAGGATTAAGCCTTAGAGTATCTGTAAACTCAAATTCATGAGGTGAAGTAATGGGAAGCACGAGCTTTATGACAGAAATTCAGAAATAAAATATCCATCTTTTTTCCTGTAAACTACTTTTTCAGATGGCAGATAAGCAAAAATGAGATGCTGTGATACAATATTTTTTGCATAATTGTCTGTACATGTATTTTTCATGATACAAGGTAATATAATGTAGAAAATAGTACTACATATTACATATATACAAATTATATAGACAAGTATATAATACAGACAAATAGTGTGTGTAGAAATAATATAAATAATACAGTATTTTTAGTACATACTCTATAGTATACTCTGTATAGTATATAGTGTAGAGTATATAGTGTAACGTATAGTGTAGTGTATAGTATATAGTTCAGAAAGTTCAAAGTTCAAGTTCAAAGTTCAAAGCGTTTATTGTCATGTGCACAGTGAGGAAAGCAAGTTTCCCTGTACAATGAAATTCTTTCTTTGCTGTCCACATTGAATGCCAAAACAAGTGCAAACTGTAAAAATAAAGTTTCAGAGGTAGAAATATAGATTATGTATATAGAAATATAGACTATGTACATCTGTATGTGTGAGTGTGCAATATTGACTTGTGCAAAACAGTAGTACAGTAACATGTGCAATGTTGACTTGTGCAAAACAGGATTATAGACAGTAATGTGTTCACATGTAGCAGTAATATGCAGTATATCTCTATGTGCAATATCGACTTATGTACAAAACAATAGTACAGTAGCCTGTAGCAAATTGAGTGCAACTACACAATAATAATAGCAGCTGTCACATTTAACAATGTGCAAAATGAGATGAAGCTTCTCGATAAGAAGATAGCAGCAGTAACATTTACAAATGTGCAAATTGAGCTGTAGCAGTTCAGTCCACCTAATCTATGAGATATGTGAGACTAGTCTGTGTCCACTGGCTACCCATTTAAAAGTCTAATGGCTGAGGGGAAGAAGGAGTTCCTTAGTCTGGAGGTTCTGCATTTCACACTCCTGTACCTCCGTCCTGAGGGCAGGAGTGTGAACAGTCCGTGTTGTGGGTGGGTTGGGTCCTTAAGGATGGAGGCAGCTCTCCTGTGGACTCTGCGGTGGTAAATAGTCTGCAGAGAGGGCAGTGGAGTCCTGATGATCTTCTCAGCAGTCCTCACCACTCTCTGCAGACGTTTGCGATCCCTCATTGTAGTGCTGCCATACCACACAGTGATGCAGCTGGTCAAGACGCTCTCAACAACGCAGCTGTAGAAGTTGTTGAGGATCTTAGGTGACATGCCATAATTCCTCAGCCTCCTTAGGAAGTACAGCCGCTGTTGTGCTTTCTTAACCAGCTGGGTGGTGTTGAGTGTCCAGGTGAGGTCCTCGCTGATGTGGACCCCCAAATATTTAAGCTGCTCACCCTCTCCACTTCAAGCTCTCGGATAAACAGTGGCTGATGAGTTCTCCTCTCTTTCTTCATGTCCACTATCATCTCCTTTGTCTTGTCCGTGTTGAGGGTGAGGTTGTTGTCCTCACACCATGTCACAAGACTGGCCACCTCCCTTCTGTAGGCCGCTTCATCTCCGCCAGTGATCCGATATATAGTGTGTCATGTAGTAAATAGTGTATAGTATATAGCACATCTATAGTGTGAATTTAAAATATAGAGTAGTTGTTGTTGTTGTTGTTGTTGTTGTTGTTGTTGTTGTTGTTGTTGTTGTTGTTGTTGTTGTTGTTGTTGTTGTTCCTCTTTTGGCGGCTCCCATTAGGGGTTGCCACAGCGGATCATTGGTACACATACTTGATTTGGCACAGTTTTTACTCCAGATGCCCTTCCTGACGCAACCCTCCCCAGTTTTATTCAGACTTGGGACTGGCACTGAGAGCGCACTGTCTCATGTAACTCCAGCAGTTGAGGTCGGCTCCCTGGCTGGGAATTGAACCCGTGCCGCAGCGGTGAGAGTGCTGTGGACTAATCACTGTCCTCTAGGGACCCTAACGTGTAGAGTAGTGTATAGGATATAGTATAGTATATAGTGTGTAGTATATAGTCAGTGTAATGTATAGTGTAGTGTATAGTACATTTTGTATAGTATATAGCATATATAGTGTTTAGTGTATAGTATGTAGTGTGTAGTATATAGAATATTGTATAGTATATAGCCTATAGTGTGTAGTGTAGAGTATAGTGTGTAGTGTAGTTTAATAGGTAGGGTTTAATATATGGGGTATAGAGTAGTATACAGTGAACAGTTAGGGCAATAAAATACTTAATAATTAGAAAATGTAACAATAATTTTAGCTTTAGAGGTAACAAACTAGCTAATAAACAAGCTTGTGTTATCACACTAGCTAGTTAGCATGGCAATACACCTCTGTACACACAGTTCTGAGGAAATAAAAAGTCACATTTCCAGGAAAATTGCTTTCAACTACATTGTTGTTGTTGAGAGATTGTGTGCTGAAAAGAAACACTCTGCTCCTGGTACACACTCCTCAAGTTGCGTCTGTTGTGTCCACTGATGTGATGTAGGTGATACACACATCTGAATTGGGAGAAGTTGACGAGGGGGTGTGAAAACTGTACTGACACACACTCGTGGTCTTGTAACTAGGGCACACAAAGTGAGTTCTTTGTTGCTATTTGTCTGCCATGTAGGACGCATAAAGTGTACAGATGTGATGCACGGTACACAGAGCGCTACTGACTCACTCGAGGCTAATACACGCATCAGAATGTGTCACCCAACCTGAAGAGGAGATAACACACACACACACACACACGACGCTCTTATATAAGCACACACCTGTGATTAACACGTGCAGAAATGCAGCATGTGCCATAATGAGGAATGAAGTGTGTACGGCACCTGTTTGGTTTTGACTCAGTTGGAACAACTCAAAGATGACTCAAAAATCTTCATTCTGTCACCTTATTTTATTTTATTTTAATTTATCCTCTACAGAACCTCATTTCCTATAAAACAATAATTACATTTATACCACAGTGCTGTTGAAGGTGTTGATTAATTTTCTATAACAGCAGCTCTGACAGTAGTGCAAGCAAAATTCACAGGGTTATATTAATGCACTCGTTCTAATACGTTATCATTTCTATAGCAACAGCTCATTCACAGTAATCATGGATATGATGAAATTTTACATAAGGAGATATTTATCTAACATTTATGGAAGGAGTCTCCAGTGTCAGTGTTTTGTAACAGTCAGAGGTAAAGCTGTATTTTTCCGACACTCACTAACATGACAAGCTGCATTTTTTTGTTTGTTATATTAACTTCAAGAGAGAGAAAAAAGAGAGGCTGGTGAGGGAACGACTGTCTATAGCTGCTATAACGTAAGTGACAAGAGGGACAAACTTGTAAATGTATAAAAAGCATCATCATTGTTGCCTATAAAATCTGCTTTATTTATAAAGATATAAAGAGTCTCAGATGCATAATATCAGCGTTCATGCTTTCACAACATGTTTACATGCACATTTCAAACAAACTGCTGCAAACTTTCTATCATATTAAAGGTAAGTTATTTTAAACACCTGCAGTCAAGAGGTCTGATTCTGACACTCTCAGCATCTCTGTCTCTCTCCTCACCTCAAAGCATAAACAGAACCACACACTCTGAAGCCTCCTTCAATCTGGAGTATCGATTCAAACGCCTCTCCAGAGCTCTCAAAATCCAGCCGTTTTAAACGCGGCTTATTCACACGGCCACTATTAGATCTCTTTTCACAGAGAAGGCTTTTTATAAAACTATTAGAGTCAATTTTTCTGAAGGATAGACTTCCGATTCAGCACACACACACAAGTCTCTCTCTCTCTCTCCCTCTCTTTCTCTCTCTCTCTCTCTCTCTCACACACACACACACACTCACACACACACTGGGAAACTTAGAACTTCAACTCTTCTAGGTAGTTCAGCAGGTAGAGAACAAATGGAATGTTCAGGAGAAACAGGAGAAAGTGTTGATGAAGCTACAGGAGGTGAAACTCACTGATATTCAAAATGAATATGAATTTAAAACAGAACCTTCGCTCCATAGGGTTCTGAATGTTCCAACAGAGCAGATGAGCTTTTTTTTCTCCTTTTTACTTCATCGCTGCCATGGCAACAACTAGCAAAGCTAACAGAGATGTCATTAGCGTTATGTATAAAGTGTCAAATCCTTCATTCTGATGGTGCAAAAGAGCTCAGATCAAACAATTAGCCCACTCAGAAACAATCTTCTCTCTCCTGTAGTGTGTGTATACGTATCTAAATATAGATATACAGTCAGGTTCAGAAGTATTGACAGTGGCAGCTCCAGGGCCTGAGCTCTCGTTACTGTCTGCAGTATTATTTTAAAAAAAAATGTATCTCTGTAAAGAGATATTTATTTAACATTTATGGAAGGAGTCTCCAGTGTCAGAGCTCTCTAAAAATCAATTGTAAAGCTGTAACTTTAAAGGCTGTTACTAAAAAAAAGAGAGAGGCTTTCACAACATTAAACTATAAATCGATCAAAGGTATGATGTGTTGCTCTTTAATAAATAAAAAATTGTTATCGCTGGCAAATTGCTATATTATAAGAGAAAGAAAACACTCTAGGATGTGCTGTTATAGGAAAATAATCAACTTCAGAGTTGAAACAGTAACTCTGGTTCATCACAAAAACCTGCCATTCATTAGTTTCCTATAACAGCATGACATGAAGTGGTTTATTCATTACGTAATGACGTACCAGTCGTTTCACTTGGATCAATGTTTAATGTTCTGACCTACTGATCAGAAGGTCCATAGGTTATCCATAAGTTTTGTAAATTCCAAGCAAATTTCTGAAAGCTTGTCTAAATAAAAAGCCATAAAAACAACACCTGCTAAACCATATTTTATATTCCAGAAATCTGCTTCTATCTCTCTTTATCACACTTTCTTTTGATCCATATGCCAACTTTAACAGCTCTGAGTTTATATTCAACATTTAAGCATTTTTCAAATGCAGTTTTTTTTTTCATTTGCATATGAACAGGTGGATGGAAACCACACTTGAGGCTAAAAATCCCTAGTTCTCTACTCACTCTGGACGGTGTGACTCTAATCTAGTATGTGAAGACAGCTAATTAACACGATAAGAATATGTGCCTTTGGCTAACATCACCTCCTACACACAGTGATCCGACCTTATCTTGGTGAGAAAACTTTCCTGTTTTATAGTCCTTGTTAACTCTGTCCCACAAGAATAGCGTATGTGTGTGTGTGTGTGTGTGTGTGTGAGAAAGTGTCCTTGAGGTAAGTATGCTATATGCTAAATTAATATGAAATTTGTCACTCTTACACTAAGGATACACGATGCATGACAATGTGTTTAAAATGACATGACTGCATTCTCCTGCATCAACAGTAATCTGAATTATTCTAATCTATAAGCACACTTATGGTGCAGTTTCTTTATTATCCAAGATTTATATAATCCATAATATGAGTAAGAGAACCAAAAGTCATTAGCTCATTAAAAATCATCAAAGAGCCAGACTAGAACACCAGCAGACTACGTAAGTAGAAGGTTAAAAGACTTGAAGACTTGGAGACCAGGATAGCAGGTTGCTGGAACATTAGGAGACTGAGAAATTGGGAGAATGTAAGATCAGGAGACTGCAGCACAAAGAGACTGGAAGACTAGAAGACTGTGAGAATAGGAGACTGGCTAACTGGGTGACTAAAAGACTGAATGACTGGGTGACCAGGAAATTGTGAAAACAGGAGAGTAGGAGACGGAGAAACTTGGAGATCAGAGTATGAGCAACTCGGAAACTTGGAGAACAGGCGCCTGGGAAACTGGAGCATTTGAGACTAAAGGACTGGACACTGGGAGACTCAGACTGAAAAACTTGTAAACTGGAAGACTAAGACTTAGAGACTGGGAGACATGGAGACTGGAGACTAAGGAACTGGACGCTGGAGACTGGGAGACTTGGAGATTGAAAGACTGGGTGACTTGGAGACTGGAAGACTGGGTGACTTGGTGACTGGGAACCTGGGGACTGAGTGACTGAAAGACTTGTAATCTGGAATACTAAGACTTGGAGACTGGGTAACTTGGAGACTGGGAGACTGAGTGATGTGAAACTAAAATACTGGAAACTGTAGACTGAAAGACTTGGAGACTTGTAGACTGGAAGTCTGCGTAACTTAGAGATTGAAGACGTGGAGAAAGACCAACTGAGAAACTTGTAGACTAGACTGTGATACTAGGGGACTGCAACCTGAGCATCTGGAAGTCTTGGAGAGCAGGAGACTGAATGACTGGGAGACTTGAACACCAGGAGACTGGGAAACTAGGAGACTGGAAGCCTGAGTGACTGGGAGACTTGGTAACTTGTAAACTGAGTAACTGGAGACTAAATAACTGGCAAACCTGGAGACCTGGAGATTAAGACACTTGATATGTCAGATGCCAAAAAGAGGTACGTCAGTGACATTTAACTCATTTTACTGAAGGGGCAAAGTGGAACACTGGCCACACAGTGTTACGCAGTGTTACAGCTTTTGCATTTTAATAATTGCTAAAAATCTGTAAAACATTTTTATTTGGTGAAGTACATGATCTATTAAGACACTGAATCTCATTGGGAGCTTTTATCTGATATGCATGAATGTCACTTATGACATGTTTTTAAGACAATGGTGTATCCTAAAGCTAATGAGGAACAATCCTGAGATAGAGGCGGGAACAATAATGAGGGGGAGTGACCAGGGGCGGAGCCAGAGCAGAAGTTAGGAAAACATGCTCTCAAGTCCAAATGCATCTAACTGTGAGATTCATACTGAAAAGTGTTCATTAATTTTAGCTTCCTCTTTCAATAGCTCATGCTTTGCTCCTTGGTGTGTTGCACTCAGATCAGATCGAGTCTGATTGATACTATAACTTCACACTTCACACAGCAGCTGATGACTGAGATCTCGGAGGGCTCTCTGAGGCGGGTGTGTTTGTACGTGTGTATTCCACTCCAGCGATGGACAGTCTGTGTGTTAACATATTCTCAAGCAACAGATTTATATTCCGAGGCCTTGCTCTAACGTTCCTGGCACTGGGTTTCTAAATCTGAGACTGCTAGCTGACAATCCTACCACCACACACACACTAATGACAGATTCTATAAGAGTATACTCAGCAGCAAAGCTCCGGAGAGCTACTCGTTTGATAATTAGCTAATAGGAGATGCTTTAAGTCAGAAAATAAGCTTTAGTGACTTTAAGGACACACTCATTACCTAAAGGTCATTTTTTCTCTGATGTCTTTCTCTCATCTTCCAACTTGAATTTGTGAAGTCCGCTCCCTCGACCCCTCACGCTGATAAAGCCTGACCTCGTCACCGTTCCGAGTGTGTAATGTGTCTCTCGGTGAGCCGCTGCAGTGAAACGACTCTCCATAGCCCTTACACAATCGCTGTTTTTTCCAGGAGGATGGAGGGATGATGACTGTAATTATCTCGTCCTGAAGCACTCGAGACAGACAAACAAGTTGCCTGCAAACCCACCAAACCAGAAAACCTTTCTCTGCCTGTCTGTCTCTCTCTCTGTCTGTCTCTCTCTCCCACTGTTTCTCACTCTCTCTTTGCCTGTATCTCTCTCTCTGTCTCTCTCTCACACTGTTTCACACTCTCTCTCTGTCTATCTCTCTCTCCCACTGTTTCTCACTCTCTCTGCCTGTCTGTCTCTCTCTCTGTCTGTCTGTCTCTCTCTCTGTCTCTCTCTCTCCCACTGTATCTCTCTCTCCCACTGTTTCTCACTCTCTCTGTCTGTCTGTCTCTCTGTCTGTCTCTCTCTCTCTGTCTCTCTCCCACTGTTTCACACTCTCTCTCTGTCTATCTCTCTCTCCCACTGTTTCTCACTCTCTCTGTCTGTCTGTCTCTGTCTGTCTGTTTCTCTGTCTGTCTCTCCATCTGTCTCTCTGTTTCTCTTTCTGTCTCTCACTCTTTCTCTGTTCTTCTCTTAGTCTGTCTGTCTGTCTGTTTCTCTCTCTCTGTCTTTTTCTGTGTTTCATGATTTCCTTCTGTCTCTCTCTGTCTTACTCTTTCCCTCTCATTCTGTCTCTCTGTCTCCTTGCCGCTCTCTCCGTCTCACTCACTCTCTACCTCACTGCAACACGCTCCCTCTGTCTTTTCTCATCTGTCTCACTCTGTCTGCCTTACTCCCTTACTCTCTGTGTGTACTCTCTCTCTCTCTCTCTCTCTCTCTCTCTCTGTGTTTCATCTTAACTGGACTGGAAGCAGTTTTGGTGGCTCAGCCATATTAGCTTTCAGTGTTGCAGAAGTATGATGTGTGATATTTTGCTACCAGACAGTCTGATGTGCGTCTGCAATGTGACTATCAATAACAATATCAACATCTGTTTACACGCTGAACTTCACGTCCTCTGTTTGAGTCTGGTGTGAAAAACGTCACATTATAATTAAAGTGCAAAGTCCAGGAAGTGTAGAATAGATTTTTACTGAACTTCATCTCTTCACTGTACAAGAAGCAATAAAGAGTTTCTCTGTCTCTCTCTCTCTCTCTCTCTCTCTCTCTCTCTCTCTAAGAAGAAAGGATGGTTAATAATTCTAGCTTTTTTGAAGAGGTTCTACTTCACCCCTTTTCTCTAAGAAAGACCCTCAGTAATTTTTGTGTTTCAGAGAGGATTGTTCCTCTGAACCATTAAGCATTACACCAAAAAGAAAGAATTAAAAAATAAGAAATTAGTAGATTATCTGACTATTTCAAAATTAAATAATAAATTAAATAGCATGTCATTTGAGGCGGAAACCTGTTTTGTATTTGTAACTTTGACTTTTAGAAATTTGTTGTTTTGCATTTTACCAAGAATAAAGAATATTTTCACTTTTACTTGAGTAAGGAATTTATGTATTTTGTGAAAAAAAAACTGCTCTTCTTTTAAAAAATACTTTCGGGTACGGGTTCAGAAATACCCCTCTGTGTGTGTGTGTGTGTGTGTGTCAGTTTTGGCAGTGGAATTGGGACCTTGCCATGCTGTATCCCGTAGCTACAGCTAATCGTCTCTTTAATTACAGAGCACTCTTTTTGCTTTTGGCTTCTGCAGGGCTGAGGACAGTAATTAAACACGAGACAGAGGAAAAACAGAATAAGAGACAGGGAGAGACAGCCACACATACACACACACAGAGAGAGAGAGAGAGAGAGAGAGAGAGAGATGGAAAGAGAAAAGGAGAGAGAACAAGAAAGAGAAATGGAGTGAGACAGAGAAAGAGATACAGACAGACAAAGAGAGACAGACAGAGAAAAAAACAAAGAGACTGAGTAAGAAAGACAGAGAAAGAGGGAGCGCATCAGAGAGAGACAGATAGAGCGAGGCAGAGAGAGTGACAGACAGACAGGAATAGCAAGAACTTGAAATTGTTGAACTTCAATAAACAAACAAACAAACGAATAACAGAAAAAACAGAGTGAGAGACAGAGAGAGAGACAGATAAGGATAGAGAGAGACAGATAGAAAGACAGACAGACAGACAGAGTCATGAGATAGACAGAACCACAGGGAGATACAAAGAGAAAGAGAGAGAGACAGACAGAGATATATATGTATATATATATATAGAAAAAGGGACAGACAGACAGAGAGACAAAGCAAAAGAGAGAGTGAGACAGACAGAACCACAGAGAGAGACTGTAAAGTCTGAAGTTCCAGCTGAACTTCCAGGTCTATTTGTGTACATCTGATCATATTGTGTGCTGTATTCCTCTGTGTGTGTGTGTGTGTGTGTGTTAAGCATGTACGTGACTGTTTCCTATTTTTTTCCATCAACTCTTCAAGTGTCTTCGGGCGACAGGGAGCTTGAACATACGGTTCGGTAACTAAGCAACAACCTACCGGCTCCGCTCTAAAATTAGGGAAAGCAAAAGTGACGTCAAAGTGAATAATAAAAAAACAAAAAACAAAATCAGAACATTTGAAAGCAGAGATGGAGATCAGGATGGACCGCAGGACCGCTGTTATGTCCATTATTCACCGACACACAGAGACACACACACACACACACACACACACACGGCTGGACTCGCTGCTGAAAAACAGTTTATATAATGCCAAATGAGATCATTTCATATCTTTTTTACCTTCAATTAAATTAGTAAGCACACAGTGTATAATCTAGAAGCTTCCATTACTTGTTAGTGCAGAAAGACACCAAACATGTCCTGGCTGATCGACTAGCTTGTTAGCGTGAACCAAAAAAAAAAAAAAAAACATGTACAGAGTTCAAGAAACAATAAATAAATGTTAACATGCTACTGTAACTGAAAATATAAATTGCAATCAAATATCACAAAGATTAGCATAAAGTACCACTTCAATTCAAGACCATTTGAACAGAACGCACAGTTCAATGCTTCTCTATTGTTATGCTAATTGCTATGCTAATACATAATGAGATATGACCAGAGGATTATAATTAGCTAAAGCGTCATTAGCGGGAAACCCACAGGATCGCAATGTGAGCTGGTTAATGGTGGGATGCAATAGAAACACACTCACATCTCATAGAAACATTATAATGGACTTCACACACACGTTCAAGCACACAGCAGCGGGATTCTGCTGCCTGAGCTCTAGAACGGTGAGAACACACAGTTATGTGAGGAACAAAACGTGTGTGTTGTGCTGTTACAGGAAAATAATCAACTTCAGGGTGGTGTGAGGAAACAGAGCTACTTATTTTCCTGTAACAAAGTGTTTTATTCCCCTTATACAACAGCAATTTCCCAACACCAATATTTTTTATTTATTAAAATACAACAAGTCGTAATTTTTATCTGTTTATTGTTACATTTAATGTTGTGGACCGTCAACGAAACAAGTTCTCACATACGTTATAGCAGCTATAAACAGAGAGTGGTGTACCTGATCAAATTGGCCACCATTAAACCTCGCGACTGTTAGAGCTGTGTGAAAGAGTGTGTGTGTGTGTGTGTGTGTGTTTCTGCCTGAGGGACAGACACTTTTCCTCTCTGAAGTTAATCATGTTTGTGTTATGAGAGCCGCAGCACACACTCTGCAGCACTCGGACATGGAGAGAACCTCGCTGAAGTCACAGCACAGTGGTGTATAACTCGACCATCACGCTAGCAGGTGATAAGTCACTCGTATCACTTGTAGTTTGTTGCTTGTGGGCGTGACCTGTCCAGTGTTTTTTTTTTTTTTGACGATAGTAGCTACAGTATTTATACGTTCTAAAGCTAACTAGTTAAACACAAAGTAAATAATGCATTAATAAGGATGAAAATCAGTTGTTTGATCTACATGTTATCCCACGCGCATGGCTTCGTACTAGCTTCGTTCTCAGATTAGATTAGCAAAGCAAACTAACCGTACTAGCGACATACACTCACCGCACTCATCAACAATCTCTGCTACTTCCTTCTGAGCTTTATTTTTCTTCATAATGTCTCCATCCACATTTCTAAGACAGGACGAGATGAAACCATGAAATCATCTTCCATGAAACGGTAAATGGAGCTAAAGTCGTGAGAGAGGAACTGAAAAAACACGCAGTGATCATTCGAGCCAATCGTTTGGATTTGTCGCTTTACAGTGTCGTATCTAATTTGCACAGACTCAAGTAAATCTTATTCAAATGTTGAACAGTCTGTGGCTTTGTCTCTTGCCAGTGCAGGATCATTCTGACACTTCAGGCTGTGATTAGCTGCTCCAGGGATTTTTTTTTTTTTGATGATTTGTGGTCAAAATGGGAAAGAAGTCACATTTTGGCTGAAAGATATCCGTGTACTTTGTTACTGTTGTTCTACAGAACTTTTTTCTTCATATAATAATCATCTATCTTAAGTCGGATTTAAGCTGTACAATTTTGCTATCAAAGGCAAAAATCACACATTGTAAAATAATTCTTTGAGTTGAGATCAGTGATCTTACAACGTGTAACGTGACGTGATTTAGTGCCATTGTGACCAAAAAGATGGCCGATGACAAAGTTGACAAAGTGTCAGTGGGAGAAATGTTTTGATTAAGGTCTCAGAGTGTGAGCGCTGCTACGACACTTGTCTAAAATCTACCAATAGGAGGACGTCAAAATCATGGGACAGCTACGAATATGTTAGCAGCGATGGAGGAATGTAAAAAAAACATTCTAATGGGCAGAAAAAAATCTCCTTATTACCACAAGCTCACTTGGAAGAATGTTTGCCGGTTTTCTGCACAAGCTGATTGATGATTGATGACGGAAGCAGCATCGTACAGAGCAATTAACTTTAATCGCAGGCCTATCGTTAAAGGATCTTCAACGTATAATCTGGCATGGAGAGCACACACATCATAACACAGTCTGTTATAGCATCCAGACATTGTTTTATTATGATCTCATACAGAGTGGCCAGTAATGATCTTAAAAGAGCGCCGAAATCACACAGTGTAAAACCAGACTTAAGCTTACAGACAGTATTAATCATTATTACGCTCAGTTTGTTTGGGCTCTAGTTCCACTTTGAATAAAAGCAACTGCTTAAGGAATAAATGTAAATTAAATTATTGATTTGTTGCCCAAAAGCAAGAACTGCACTATTTAAAATGAAGCTAGGATCTTTTTTTTTTTTAAACTTCATTACACTTCAGCCTAAAATTAAATTTCCCTAAATTAAATCAGATTATGGATTTTGCTCTTATGAGTTCAAGTAAGGCAGGGATAATTATATTTAAAGTCTCAGGACACCATCATCACACACCTGTAGCAGGTACAGAGACTTCACTCGAGGCTAAAATGCCTCTTTTGTTTCATCCTCTCTCTAAGTCTCTCTCTTTCCCTCGCTCTCCCCCCCACCAAGCCACGGCTTTTCAAACAGGAAGAGAAAAACAGCCACTGAATTTTTTTCTCTAAAACGCTGTCGTCTGGGCAACCTTAATATTTCCGATATTATTTTAAGCACATGGTGAAAAACACCCAGGAGGAATCAGAGAGCTTTTTTCACCTCCGACGTGATGCTCAGCATGGTTTAAAAAAAATGAGTCATTGCTGTTGCTGTTCAAACCTGAAGCTTTTCAGCATCCTGACTCTGTGAACATTTATACTTCATATGGGTTTCAATTTAACATACACATTTCATTTATTTAACATATTAACCAGAAGCTGTTGAAGGTGTAGCATTGCACAAACACATAAAAACAGACCAACCATGGAAAACAGTTTTTTTAAGACAGATGTTTACGACGATGTAGAACCATTGAAAACTGTGTACTAATGCAGCAGGTAAGGAAATGCATTTGTCAGTACAATAAAAAAATACTCAAATTCAAACTCACATATTTTGAAGCAGTGTCTCTCCAGCTGCTTCAAAGCTTCCCTCGGACTCTTGGCTGCTTCTCAGACTAATCCCCTCTTTCTCCCTCTAGGCTGAGTCGAGGTTGTGTCAAATTCTTCCCTTTTTTTAAATAATAGATTTAATGGCACTCATCAGGATGTTCAAAGTTTGCAAGGCTTTTTTATTACCAATCCCCAGCTGATACGTTTCCAGAACAGTGAAGCACGGTGGTGGAAGCATCATGCTGAGAGCTCTCTTTGGCCTCTTGGTTGCTTCTCTGACTAATCCCTTCTTTACCCAGGCACTGAATTTTGGTGGACCATTGTGGTTGTGCCATATTCTTTCCATTTTTAATGAATATCTAATTTAATGTCACTCTGTGGGATGTTCTAAGTTCAGGATGCATTTTTATAACTAAAACCTGATTGGTAATTTTCCAGAACTTTGTTTTGATAGATCCTTGGTCATGTTTGTTAGGTATGCTCTATAACCAACTCTGGGCTCTTCCAGGAACAGGTGTATTTATATTGCGATCATGTCGATTCCAGCTAATTATATGACTTCTGATGGTAACTGGTTGCAACAGAACAAATCTAGCAGTGGAGGTGAATACTTATGCACTCACAACTTTTACATTGTAATTTGCATTGCATTAAAATGTATCATTTTGCAAACGATACTGATTTGTCAATTTCATCAATCAATTTCAGTTCCATCAAAATGTGGAAAAGTTTAAGGGGGTGTAAACTTATGCAAGGCACTGTAAATCTCACTTGGGAACATCTGGAGACCCCCAGAAAGAGCTGTGGCTAAGGTTAGAGAAGTCTGGACTGACCTTTTCATCCTGCTGCAACAACTTCCACCTTTCTATATCACAGTAAAGCCTTGTATAAATATAACATATGCTTTTTAACAGTGTTTGAGCACGAAGTTGACCTTGAAACGATTTCCCTCCTCCCATAATGACCCATAATCCATTGTAACAATGTAATCCGTGTTCGACATGTCTGTGATCGAGTGGTGTGTGTTGTTTCTTGACACACTGCTGAGGTAAATCAATTAGAGAGCATGACTGGGTTTGCTAATGAACCGTAACAGGAGATCTGCGCTGGATCTCCAGCACCGGATAGAGCTGCTTACAGACGGGGACGTGACTGCAGGTTCTCCTCGCCGTGAAGTTCACCTTACTGCAGTCTCTGCTAATGTGTGGATTAATGAGGAGGTTTAAAATATTTCTGCTGAATAAATAACACATGCTGCAAATTAGAGTTATTTTTTAGTTCATTGTCGGCATTTTCACACATGCGCCGTTTATTGTGTTTGAATGGAACCCTGGTGTGTTCCCTTCCTCCATGTGGTCCTTTAATCAGGCTAAAACACAGAGAGCGTCTGAGCGAGGTGGTCTCCATCTGCTTGCAGTGAGACAGCGATTCAACTCTGAATCCATTCAACTGCAGGTAGTGAATCAAACATGTCGTGTGTTTTGGGGTGCAGCCATTTCTATCCATTTTTTTGCATAGAAACTGCTAAACTGAGGCCTTTCCACACACATACACACACACACACACACATACACATATATATGTATATATGTGTATATATATATATATATATACACACATATGTGTGTGTGTATTTTATAGACGTAGATTTTTTTGCATTTTTTCCTCCTGTCCACATGAAAACAGTATTTTGAGTCACTGAAAGCAAAGCTTCTTGAAAACAAGGAGAAATTTTTAAAATGTGAAAATGTTTATATGCATTTTTCCGCATTTCACCTCCTTTAACGCTCAGTATGCAGCTATTAACGTTATTCTTGAGGCGTCTGATGTAACTGTTTACGACATACTATCACTTGGCTAGCATGGTCATGTGAGCATCTTCAAAACTTTTTTTTTTTTTTCGTTTTCATGTGAACAAAAATATTTTTGGGAATGCTCTTGGCGTGAACAGCATTTTTTTAAAATATTGTTTACAAAAATATCTGTATACGTGAGCCATGAGGCACAAACTGAGCCAAAGGACAGAGCTGTAGCGCTGCTGAAATGCCATGTGTTCTGGAAAATCAGACGAACAAAAAGAGGAAATAAACTAAATATATGTATATATGACACACAATGTCTTAAAACTAGTTATCTATATAATTATATAATCATTTATTTGTGCTCCGATGATTTTTGTGATCTTCTGTGAGTGTATTTCTGTGTATTTCTGACCAGCGAATGAAATGTGTACAGACTAATGTGTACAGAATCATCATGTTTATTTTTGTTTTTTTTTTAAAGACTCATCCAGGCAGTAGAAACACAATTAGGATGCAGAAAAAGCTAACTCTCTCATCTGATACTCTGTTGAGAAAAAGGCATTAACCTATGTAAAGAATTTAGCTGACAGATTAAAAAAAATGGCCACACATCTTATTTTTTAGCTGGAACACACTCGAGAGACGGTTCACACTGAGGAGACGTGGCCGAGACGGGAGGCTGTGTAGGAAGCTGAAATCATGCACTATTTATTTGGACGCTGCTTGCCATATGAAGAAGATAAGCTTTGACGGTTTCTCTCAGTGGCTTGGGACGATGTAAAAACTGCAATGCAGTGGAGTTAGAGTCAGAGAAGAGTTCAGCATCAGCTCACAAATTCAGGTCCAACTCAGAAACATATCTATTTTTATACTGAGTTTGCAGGTTGTTAGATACATGGGTTGTTGTTTTTTTTGTTTTTTTACACAGTCATTCAATTATAACACAGGTAGAAATAATTACACTTACACTCTTACATTCTAGATTCTGATTGGTCAGAAGGTGTTAATTAATGTAACAGCAGCTCTGACAGAAACGCAGCTGCAAGTCGTTTGTTCTAATACGATATCGTTTCTATAGTAACAGCTCATCCACAGGTACAGCGGATGCTCCACATAATCCTAAGGACGTTTATTTAACATTTATGGAAGGAGTCTCCAGTGTCAGTTTTCAACTTCAGGACAGAAGTGTTTTATGCTTTGTGGTTTCTCAGTAAATGACAAGCTGCGTGGTTTTTTTTTTTTTTTGTCTTATTAACCTCAAGAGACAGAAAAAGGAGAAGCTGCAAAAACTGTTGATCTGATCATGGTAACTTTTTTTGCTAAATAAAAATACCACAAAACTTCAGTGTTGCTTTTTTTTAGAAATGAAAAACCAAATACAACGACATTTTTATTTAACACTGAAAAGATGGGAAAATAAATTCTGTACAAAATTGTAACATTCAAAACACTTAACTTTTCAAGACAGTTAGTTCCCTTCCACTAATGTGATTGGTTGAGCGGCGTTCCAAGAGTGCTTATATTTCCTATAACCGCACTGAAAGGTTTCACTGTGTGTATCACTCCGCTCGTCTGTGTTTGCCACATAAATTTCCACTTCCTAGCTTGAAACAGTTACATCCCTAGTGGACATGGCAAACTATACGTTCTTCAGGAATATAACTTCTGGCTTATAATATGACAGCTCATCAGATGCAGATGAAAAGGAAGAAGGGACGACAATTTCACCAGAAGCACCTTTATCAGGAATGTATAAATCACTGTGAGCCAGCCAGCTAGTCGAAGTGCTATAAAGGGAGTGTAGATTGTTCGGGATCTATTTCCGCTAGTGGAGCAAAAATAAACAGAACTTTTAGCCACATGGTATCCAAAATGTCAGTTACTCGATATTAATTTCTTATTTATAGAAATGTTGTATAAAAACAACATCACACTCTCAAGTGTGGTTATACTGAATATCGGCACAGGAGTGATTACTGGCACTCGCTCTGCACCGATATTCAGTATAATCGCACGACTGCGAGTGCATTGTTGCATAAATATTGTCATATTCCCAGCCTTAGTTTTGAACATGGAAACTAGATGAAATCTGTTGAAATCAGCAAAGAACATCTAAAGAGTGATATATTGATATAAATGTAGTATTTTGTTAATAAGATATCTATACTTAATCCAAATTGGGTTCCTTACATTTTCAAGTCTTGTAATGAGTGCTCTTAACTTTCATACTTCTCCAGACATGCGCATTAATATCTCAGCCAGTTGGCCTTTTATTTATAAAGCACATTTCGTGGGAAACAAACTGAAATATCAGAGCTAGTAAGAAACATTCCAAAAAATCAGTCCCATTAATGTGCTTGTACATGGTTCATCACATCTAAAAGCATCTAAAGCCCCTTTAAGTTAAAAAAAAAACCTTCTTTCAACACTCAAAACCTAGAACTAGGGAAACTGTGAAAGCTACAAAAAGGAAAACCGGGTTTTAGAAAAGCTAAAGCCTTAAACAAAGAGCTTAAATAAAGCAGGAAATGAGGACCAGGTGGAACCAATCACAAGCCATGAGGTTCAACAGGAAGAAGGAATGAAGCTATGACTGAGTAAAGAATGTGGGAAACGAAAAGGGATGGAATGGGAATGGAAACTGAAAGGGGTCAGAAGGTGGGAGACCAAATGAGCAGGGGTTCACCCGGATAAAAATGTCTGCCTTTGTTTTGACCCCAGTCACGAATTCTGATCACAATTCTTAGACCAGCCAAAATTATTATTTTTTTTTTCATGTATGTCCAGGTTCCCACATGTATCACATCTCTAAACAGACATGCACCTACAGAGCCATCGTCAGTCATGTGCACATCCTTTAACCCCTCCAGGATCGTGTAAAATATTAATGCCAACTTTCTCCTCTGCTGCACAGCAAGCAACGAAAGTAGATATGTGTCTGAAGAGAGAGCAGATTCTGATACATTTTTAATATCATAGCTTTGCTCTCACATCTCTTTGCCTTCAGGCACCTGCTCTCCTTTCAAGCCTGTTAGGAATTTAAACACAAAGAAATAAGAGGTCTCGTAGCTACAAATGAAGGATAATGCTACAGAAAGCCAGGCTGTGAGATATGGATGCTAATGTTTCCGAGTCAGCCGACTCGGCCGTCGGAATTTTTTTGCCAGGTTTAAAACGGACCGTTCTGGGATTTGAGTAGCTAGGGATGGACATTTATGATCATCATAGAGAATGTAATTATTAATAAAACTTTCCAAGATTGAATTATCCTGAGCTATGAGGTTGGTAAATGATTCTGGTTAAAATTGTCTTCAGATGAGTGTTGATCATAGACAGCGTCACTCTTCCTGAATGCCATGTTAGCATGACGCCACATCACCGTCACTGTTCAACAAGCTGGGGATGTTGAATCCAATCTAAGGTTATTAGCTGGAGATCTGACATCGAATGGAGTTGCATTGCTGTTTTTCCAGAAGGAGGTTGGATAGTTCCAATTTCCGAATTGACTAGAACACAGCATTAGCACTCGTTTTATTTTAACTATGTTAGCAATGTCACTCTGCTAATGAAAATACAGCTTCAACCAACAAATTAGCGCCAGCACATCACAAATATTTCAACTGAAACATATCTAATGTGTTTCAGAGTGGAGTTTTCCTTTAATTAGCAAATGTGAGACCCCTTTGTGTATAAATCTGGTGTAAATGCATCTCTTTGGTTTGGCACACGTCTAACGTCTACCAGAATTAAGTTGTTAAGGTCCATGCCTCTCTCTCTCTCTCTCTCTCTCTCTTTCTCAGGTATTTATATCCACACACTGTGGGAGGTGAGATGGTGGTGATCAGAGAGAGAGATTAATGAAACCGTAGTGTGGCTGTGAATAATTCAGGCACATCCCATCTTCATTTATTAGCCTTTTTCTCGGAAAAGACCTGCATCTTTCTGACGCCGAGCCGAGCTGAGCCAAGGCTGCAACCAACGGGAGAAGAAAGATTTCTCTATCGGCTTCCCCCTGAAATACAAGAGCTGTTCAGAAAACATTGTGTCATGCAAAACATGTGGTTTTTGATGTAAATAAAGCTGTAATGAAAGGTATGAGTGATAACACTGCCACACAACCTAACTATTCATCACTGTACTTACGGCTTCTTATACATTTGTGATTAGGACCTGATGTTGAAATGACTGAAATTATTTTTTTATTCATCAAATGACAAATGTCAACAAATGAGCTGCTGTTGAAATTTATTTTTTACAAGCGATTTTACTGAGATATATTACTCTACATCTGACTTGATGTGTACAGATTCTTATAAACTTGTGACTTGATGGTGAAATGTTATCTTTGCATAAAAAAACCCAACACTGCACTAAATGTAGGGATTAGAGTAAATACCTTGTATATACCGTAATATTGATAAAAAGATTACAGAGATTACTGAGATATGTTATTTAAGTTGTTTTAAATGAGGAGCAACTCTGCATTGAAGTCACTATAATATCAACATCAACTGGACCTTGACTAACCCCTAGAAAGTCTTGTTTTCTGCCAAACAAGTATAGACATATTCGGATGAGATTAGATTCAAATTCGGACCAGGAGTATTTCCATTATGTGCAGGTGCTACTTGAGGATTTTATTTCCGCTTGGATCAGCCATGTTGATGTTTTCCTCTCTCCTCCCCTTAGAAAATTACAGACCAAGTAACCTGCTGTCTTCTTTGACCATCTCTGCAGTCATCTAATAATCCAGAACTAAAGCATATAGGGCCGTCTTCAGAGTTGAACTAAGCCCCTCAAATGTAATTCCACACTTAAACGCTACTCAGGAGTTTACGTGAGA
This sequence comes from Pangasianodon gigas, assembly GCA_022758105.1. Classification (NCBI taxonomy): domain Eukaryota; kingdom Metazoa; phylum Chordata; class Actinopteri; order Siluriformes; family Pangasiidae; genus Pangasianodon; species Pangasianodon gigas. The sequence goes on along the minus strand of CM040456.1, from coordinate 32,964,730 downwards.
GTTACACACATGGGGCGGAGTTTGAGTAAAACAGAGGCGTGTCTCAGTTAGCCACAATATGTCATGCTGAATTTTGGCTGTAAATACACTAAAAAAATGGAATGCTATTCGAGGCCAAATATTAAATACATAAATACAACTAATAATTAATGACATAATTAAGGACATCAATTTTTTATGGATAAAATTATGAATGAACTTAAAGTGAGCTGTAAGTGTAGTAGATAAGTGCTCAGTCAGCTTATCCTTCAAACTATGGGCATGTTTTCTTTACAGTAATATTGAAGTAAATTCTTGACTTAAGGCACAAACTCTGAACATGACCCATAGTGCAGTAGGTAAAGTGCCACTATTTTCTACCACATGAATTGAGCGTATATGGTCACTAAGAAGCCATTTGTAATTAGGCTTAATTTGAAGACAAGAGATTTTACACAGATTACAGGTATAAAAGGTAAAAACAAGCGAGATAAGAAAATATTACTGTGGATCTGGAACATTAAATTCAATGATAAAAATGTGATGTTTTCTCCTAAATCCTTTCAACCCAAGACATAAATAAGGTCGATTCCATAAGCGTTGTGTTCAACCAATCAGCGATCTGCACTATTGCTAGCTCCGCCCACACATCTTGGCTCAGCTCATACTATACCTGTGCAAGAAGGAGAACCAAATTCAGCTCGGTTGCTTAGTTACGGCCCAGAAATCTCTGGTACTTTTTAAAGTAGGCGCACTTATTAACGCAACCTTTTCTCTCTTTTTTTTCTCTGCTAGACATTGAGTCTGTTTTGACTTTTGAAGGAATGTTTGTGAAGATCTTCTGAAAGGTTCTTGAAAGGTATCTTTCCCCAAACTCACTTCTTCATTCATCTAATCATTCAATCTGCACTTCATCCAGCCTTTTTCTCACCTGATCAAATTGTCCCTCACTTTCCCGTAAACCCAAACATGCCAGTGCTCATGTTTCCCTCTGGCTCATATCTGTCTCCATCTCTCTGTATTAGGACGCGTTTTAGAGGACTTTATTTCATTTCTCGCTGACTCAGGCACCCAGATGTGTTGGATTACAGAAGAACTTGTTAGACTACTGATTTGCAATACACATGATGGACGCTGGGAGAGTAGTTATTAGCGCTGTTTATGGGAATCTGTGTCAAAACAGGCTGGAAGTTTGAGAAAACACAAATACGGAGTTAGATGGTGATTTTATCATCAAAAAGCAGGAGACTTTAAACTGTAAGAGATAGAACAGGGCTGAAGTGGTATAAAAAAAGTTGCAGTATGAGATCATAGACTTCTTTGAAAGCATTTTGAAATAGCAAAAATTTAGAAAGAGTCACAATTTGAAATAATCTCTACACTGCATCAATTATGTAAGGAATAAAAAATCTATTCTGTAGGAACTCACTTTATTCCACAAAGCGTAAACTCTTCTGTCCTGAACAGGTTGGAAAACTTAAAGTTACTGCTTTGCCTCTGACTGTAATGAAGCTCTGACACTGGAGACTCCTTCCAACAATGTTAGATGAACATCTTCCTTATCCAGGGTCTTATCCAGCATGGACCAATCAGAAGCAGAGGAACATCAGCCTGCAGTAACTACATTCATTATTTTAACTGCACTTAGTAAATGGGAATGAAAGCAATTTGACTATAAAACTCTTTAATCACATATTTAGTCACTGTTCTATAATTTCATTAACCACCTACTCTCATTTTGTGTGTGAATGTTTCTGTGTGTATGTGTGTGTGTGTGTGTGTGTGCGCAAAGAACTTGAGGAAGCTTCTCACTCAGCTCTGGCACATTAAGGAAATTCGAGTCTCAGGAGAGCCCAAGCTTTTAATTACACCATGTTTGTGTGTGTGTGTGTGTGTGTGTAAGTATAATTACTGTTAAAAGACTGCTCAGCTTCAAAACGTCATCTAACGCGTGCTGACGGAGAAAACATATCCTCAGGAGGTCAGCATGTGAAAAGTGTATCAGCGTGATATATTTGTACAGTAAGAGCAAGAGAGATGTAGAAGTAACTTTTTTTCCCCCAGAAAACACACACACACACACACAAGCACCACTCGCATACAAATAACTGAAAGCTATTATATACATTTGATGAAGTGAAAAGTTAACATTAAGTTAGCATCAGGGGTTGAACTATAAAAGAGTTTTCAGGGTAGAAGATGAGTTTCATTAGCATAAAACTTGATGTTGGGCAAAGTGTGTTTTCTCTTCCTTCTCCATTCGACAGAGATCTAACAAGCAGACTTGGAGTTTTCCATTCCTCCCCCGTAGTACGCATACTGCATGTCTATACGTGCTGCACAACTCAAACCAGTACCGCACACCAGCACTGTGCACAGAGCGCATGTTTTATTGATCACACACCCCGAGTTTAAAGAGCAACGCAGCTGTCAGTACGAGTGCAACACCCCCCCAGCTTCCCCCCATACACACACACACACACATTTCCTACTGCGGAGGAAAAAAAAAGAAAAAAAAAGTGCACTTTCTTCTCATGACGCTTTCAGACTTCTCTCCATTTTCAACCGCTCGGCAGGATGCTGCAAATGCCAGCAGGTCCGGCGACGGCTAGACGAGAGGAAAGAATGGAAGAGAAAGAAAGAGAAAGAGATCAATGCAGTGAGCAATTCTGCAGCGAGTAATGGAAAAGGTAAAGGATGTGGAAAGGTCAAAATAATAAAGGTCCGGGACCACCTGCTGTCCAGGTGTGTGTGTGTGTGTGTGTGTGTGTGTGTGTGTGTGTGTACTCATGCAAAATTTTGCAGCATAAAATGTTCACATAGACTAAAATAACACTTAATCAATTGTCCAACATAAAAATATATATTATTTGCGCTATATTTAGACCCCATATCACCTAATCAGCACAGTACATGTAAGAAATAAACCACTCTGTGTTGTGCTGTTAGAGGAAAATAATCAACAACAACATGGTGTGATGAAGTGGAGTTACTGTTACCACCCTGAAGTGGATTATTTTCCTATAACAGCACTGCCTAATGCATTTTATTCCTCTTAAACAACAGCAATTTGCCAATAATTAGTTTTTTTCTTTATTAAAGAATGATATTTTGTCATTTTTATCCATTTACAGTTACACTTAATGTCGTGTAACATCCACAACGTTAAACAAGTTCCTGTTCTCGCTTACCTTACAGCAGCTATTAACAGTTGTTCCTTCACCAGACTCTCTTTTTAGAGAATTTAATATACTGTGATGTAAAATATAAAAAGATAGAATTAATATAGTAACAACGTGGAAACTAGAAACATTCAGCCACAGAATATGTGCTAAGTAGCTGTGCAGCTAGCATAAACAGCCTCTTTAGCTATATGTTATTACACAATTGTTTCAATGTGACCACGTATTAACCCTGTAAGACAGCTAGGAGAAACTAACGATACAGGAAGTTAGTGAAGTAGTGAAGTGAAATATCGTAGCTAGCTAGTATGCTAATTAGTGGTTCGTACAAGCCTGAAACAGAGCACAGGGACACGAGCAAATGTGGCCTCTTTAGCTACATGTCATAGAGCACACGACTTTTTGTTTCATTAGCAGGAAACTGTGTTTCATGTTTCCTGTATGAAGGAAAACAAGACGACTATGACATGGTCATGTTAGCACAGATTCTACACTTTCTAGGGTAAATGCTAATATTTAGCACACAGTCTTTTTTTGTGAATAGTAGAATATTCACATCTGAAAGACTGCAAGTATTGTTTAGTGCTGAAGAAGAGTGCTGGTAGAGATCATGATTTGTATGAAACAGTGGAAAAATGCAGCTGTCAATCAAGTAAACTGATAAACGAGGCATGTCATTAATTATTTATCACTCAGTTTGAGAAGCTAACGCCTGAGAGTGAGAAGCAGCATGCTGTAAGTGAGGGGTTTTTATCATTTCCAATCGAGCAGGTCAGTATTTACGGCACACACACGCACACACACACACACGCACACACACACACAGAATAATCAGAGGCAGATTTCTGTTTCTCCGTCTTCTCATCTCTTCCTGTGGAGATTATATCTATGGAAAAATGATCGAGTTTACAGTTTCAATGATTCATGACAGTAATCTTTACTGAACCATTTCAAATCCATCGGTGCAGGATTGCATCGTTGCTAATGTGTGTTCAGGGTGTGTGTGGTTTTTTTTTATGTATACAAAACCAAGTGGAGGTAGTTATAAAGGGCTTCAGTAACTGCACATGTTAATGTGAGAAAATAATCGTAAACGTTAAATGAAGCTCAGAGGGGAAAAGATTTCAGCGATCAGCTCTCCTAATTAAATTACAAATCAACCTTTATCTTGAACGCTGTGGGAGAATGTTTATTAGCTTACTGAAGTCTATATGAACCTGCAGTCAGGGAAATACACACACTCACACACACACACTCACACACACACACCTTTTGCAGAATTGCCACGTTATACACATTGGCATATTGCGACCGTGATCCTTAATAAGATATCTAATAAGATATTTTTAGTTTTATTCTAATCATACAGTGAAATATTTTTCACATATATATATAGACACACAGTACTGTGCAAAAGTCTTAGGCACCCTTTTTTTTTCAATACAAACTTTGTTATAGATTTTTATTTTATGACGTCTACATCATGGAGTCAGTACAAAAACATTTTAGATTCCAAACATTAGTTTTCCAGCACAAAATTAAATGTTACTGAAAAACGTTTGTATGTCAGTAAAGAAAGCAGCAGATTCCATAAGAGACACTTTTCAGATAAAAAGCATAATGAAGACTGCTGGGTTTTGTGCGACAGTCAAAGTCTCCAGAAAAAAATCTGTCTGCTTCTGCAAGACTTTTCTTTTTTTAAAAAAAAAAAAGCAAAGGGTCGTCACATCAAATATCGACTTTGTTTCATTTATTACTCTTTACTGCTCTTTATAGTATTTTTAATGTAGAAACATTTAATTTCATTACTTTTGAAGGCATCTTTGCTCTACAGCATTTCCTTTGCACGTATCTTAGACTTTTACACAGTACTGTGTGTGTGTGTGTGTGTGTGTGTATTATATATATATATATATATATATATATATGTATAGTGAAGACCAATGAAGACCTTAAATATAACACCTTTAAACAAGAGTAAATAAAGATCTCACAAGATATATTGGATTTGAGAGAGAGAGAGAGAAGTGAAGAAGGAGATGGACAGAAAGGCCAGATGGAGAAATCTTGGTCCAAAGCTCCATTTGTCCTTCTTTAGATTTTGGTTGGGTTGTTTCAGGCGCTTGATTGGAGGGGAAAAAAAAGTGTATCAGATGTATCAAAAGTGTATCAGATGGAGTGAGTGGTGTTGTTTCACTGTTACATAACGAGTCCTCATAAATGCTAAAGATTTTGCATGCTGACAGCCCAAAAAAGATATCTTCAAGATCTGCAATTCCCAAAAACAAAACAAAACCTAGTTTTTGGCTAAAATCTGACGCTTGCTTCAGGTGTCACTCCGAAGAGATTCCCTTTTCAGTCTGGTTCCTCTCCAGGTTTCTCACTCATGTCATCTCAGGGAGTTTTTCCTCTCCGCTGTCATCTCTGGCTTGTTCATGAGGGATCTACACCCATCAGCCACTTTATTAGGAACATCTGTACACCTGCTCATTCATGCAATTATTTAGCCACTCAGCCAATCATGTGGCAGCAGCACAATGCATAGAATCATAGAATCAAGAGTCCAGTTTCGCCAAGTCTGTGTCCACTGTAGCCTCAGAGTCACAATGTGGGCTTCTGCCTCCGCATTCTGAGATGCTTTTCTGCTCAGCACAGGTGTAAAGAGTGGTTATTCAAGTTAACGTTGCCTTCGGGTTAACTTGAACCAGTCTGGCCATTCTCCTCTGACCTCTCTCATCAACAACGTGTTTCTGTCCACTGGATGTTTCTGGAGGTTTTTTCACACCAGAATTAAGTGTGGGAAAGTTTTAAAAATGAACAATGAAACTCAGGAGTGAACATGCTGGCTTTAGCGCGTGCTACACAATCAACACAATGCTGCGAATCCAAGAAGCCTCGCTTGCGTTAATAACAGTAATCCACAAAAATAATGATTTTTATTCATTAAAAACATGAATTGTATTCTTCCTTGTATGAGAATTGAATATGGCACCCTATGATAAAATCAAGACATATTAGTATAAAATTAAATATGTACACTTGATATACAAAGCACACAACTGACCAATTAAAAAAAAAACTGTAAAAATTGTGCAACCTGTTAATAAATTAGCATTTATGAGCTAATTATTGAGCTAATTACAATCACAACACTCTTATTGGTTCTCATGTTTTAAGGTGTGGTTGATTCTTACATCCACATCTTAATTAAACTCATTAACGAGCATGACACGGTGCTGAAGTCTCCAATCAGGCATCTAATATTTAACATCCATGTGAGCAGCATGTGAGAATATATTCAACCAGGCGAAACTGTGGAGTTAAATAATAAATGTGGAGGAGAAAGGATGATGGAGGTGCAGAGAGCAGTGCAGGAAATGACACTCACCGAACAGGAAGCTGTTTTTTAACGTTACAGTTCAGAGCTAAAAACCCAGCGCCGGGGTCTCTCGGCGTGTTGCTCAACGCTCTCTGACAGAAAAAAACTCTGTGTGTGTGTGTGTGTGTGTGTGTGTTCTCTAGCTCCACCATGTCCTTTCTCTGTCGTATCCCACAATGCCGAGTGTCAGCCAAAGAGTTGGCGAGATGCAGGAGCAGAGCTGCACTGACTAAAATAAGAAGACATCATTAAAAGCACTGCATGTCTCACATACACACACACACACACATACACACACACACACACTTGCATTTACACAGCATGTCATAAATGACAGAATGGTGACAGAAACAGGAGCGACAAAGAGACAGAAAAACTGACATCAATCACACACCTGACAGAGTTACAACTGAAGATGAGTGTGAGAGAGAGAGAGAGAGAGAGAGAGAGAGAGAGAGAGAGAAAGAGGAAGAACAAAATGGAATGGCATATGTTTTATAAATGGGAGACAGAGAAAGAGTGTGAAAAATTGAAAGCGAGGCACAAAGAGAGAGCCAGATAGAGAGATAGACAAATGGACAGAAAAAGAAACAGCAAGGGGGGGAGAGACCATAGTGGAATGACATTTTTATTTATGTGTAGAGAGAGAGAAGAGAGAGAGACAGACAGATTTAGAGAAACAAAGGGTTATTGTAGAGTTAAGTGGAAGGACAGATATGTTTTATAAATGTAGAGAGAAAGAGTTACAGAGACAGAGAGATAGAGAAAGAGAGATCAAGGAGAAGACAGACAGCGAGAGGCACAGAGAGAGAAACAGAAAGAAACAGAGAGAGGTCAAGAGAGAGACAGAGAGAAAGACAGGCAAAAGCAAAATGGAATGACAGATGTTTTATAAATGGAGAGAGAGAGACAGACAGACCAACGACAGTGGAAATAAAATGACAGATGTTTTACAAATGGAGAGAGGGAGAGAGAGAAAGACAGAGATAAACACAGAGAGAGAGGGGGCAGAGAGAGACTGACAGGTAGAGGGTGGAAGAGCAAACTGGAATGACAAATAGGTTTCATAAATGGAGAGGAACAGACAGAGAAAATGAACTGATGAGAGAAAGAGTGAGTGACAGAAAGAGATATATGTACTCAATTAAATGTTATGAGCATTACAAATCACATTCGATTGTCTCTCAGTGACCAGACCAGTACTTTCTCCACCGGCGCCCTCTCCACCGGCGCCCTCTCTACCGGTGCTCTCTCCACCAGCTCCCTCTCCACCAGCACCCTCTCCACCGGGGATCGCTCCACCAGCACCCTCTCCACCAGCACCCTCTCCACCAGCACCCTCTCCACCAGCTCCCTCTCCACCAGCGCCCTCTCCACCAGCACCCTCTCCACCGGGGATCGCTCCACTGGCACCCTCTCCACCGGCGCCCTCTCTACCAGGGATCGCTCCACCAGCACCCTCTCCACCAGCACCCTCTCTACTGGGGAAAGCTCCACCAGCGCCCTCTCCACCAGCACCCTCTCCACCAGGGATCGCTCCACCAGCGCGCTCTCCACCAGGGATCACTCCACCAGCGCCCTCTCCACCAGCACCCTCTCTACCGGCGCCCTCTCTACCAGGGATCGCTCCAGCGCCCTCTCCACCAGTACCACCTCCACCGGGGAACTCTCCACCATCCAGTGTGAAATGGACTTCGAGTGTGGCTAATAAATCTGGAAATTCCTGCCTTCGCAGTTTTTTTTATATGGTTTTATGTGGTGCAAAAATATAAAACAGGCATTCTGACTGGGAATAAAAGGAGCTTGACACACTAATAAAAAGATGTGATCAACCTTGTGTATTCCTTCTTTTCATTTCTTTCTTTTATACAACAGTGTGTGTATTCCTCTACTGTGTAAGAATGTGTATGTGTAAGTGTGTCTCGGCTGTGATCCAGCTCTCCTATAGTGCTGTGTTGTCATCTTTCAGTGTGTGTGTGTGTGTGTGTGTGTGTATTATTCCCCTTTCCTTTGATTCACTGGCTGGATGTGTAATAAACCACTGTAGGGTGCATATGAAGTGTAGATGTGACTGTAGCTCACCCAGGGGTGTGTGTGCGTGTGTGTGTGTGAGCGTTGACATGAACGAGTGTCCAATAACAGCATGTAGGAGATGCAACACACTCAGTGAAGTCTGTCTAGGTTTTTAGATTAGTTTTAAATTTTCTCTGCACTGTAACAGTTTCAGAGTAAAAACATTTTTTTTATATTTAAGATGTTTATATTTCAATGTCCATTTCTTTTAAAGGTAACTTTAACTATATATATATATATATATACATACATACATACATACATACAGCAATACCTCTGACACTGGAGACGCCTTCCATAAGTGCTAAACATCTCTGCACAAAATATCAACAATTACACACATTTTTAATCCTTTTATGTGAAGCGTCCGCTGTACAAGTCCCTGTGAATGAGCTGTTACTATAGAAATAATAGTGTATTATATTATCTAGAGCATTAATATAAACCTGTGATTTGTTGCTGCGCTACTGTCAGAGCTGCTGTTATAGAAAATGAAGCAACACCTTTTGACCAATCAGAATCCAGAATTCAGTAGCACCATGGTAAAACACACATTAACACACAGTTTACCGCTTCAGCAGAAGCAGAAGGTTGGGAAGGAAGAGGTTAATCTGAGGTGTGTGGTGTTACTGGGTGTGATCAGTGACATTCTCACCTGCTCAGTAAAACAGCATGTGTGTGTGTGTGTGTGTGTGTGTGTGCACACTGGACCATAAAGAGGAATATAAATGAGGTGTGTTAAAGCAATGGGAGGGTTCCAAAGTGAGATCGATTCAGATTACCTCATTACTTCACTGTCAGGGTCCATAACCGAGCGTCACATTTAAAACGTTTCAGGGTTAAATAATGATCGCGCTAGTGTAACGAGACTAATGGAGATTAAATAATGAAGTTAAAAGTCTGACGTTTTGTTGCCGTGCTTCATCAGGAGCCTGTGATGATCTGATAAAAGTGTTCAGTGTGTGAGCAAACTGCGTAAATTAAGAGCTCAGAGAAAAACTCTATTAAACACTGAACTTCAAATACACACAACTTATTCAAAATGATTCAATCTTTTTTAAACGAGTCACTAAAGTGAACGAATCAGTATCAGTCACTGTCATGGCTGGAGTCATTTCCTACAAACCACAAAATTCAAACATGGAAGCCAAAGCACTAGATTTCTAAACACATCCATATTCAACTTCATGGATTTTATACATTTTATGCTATATCTTTATCAGTCTGTGGTTTTAAACATTTGTGAAGTGTACGAGTCGAATCTCCAACTAAGTGAGATGAACCAGATCCAAACTCATGAGTCTGTGAGTCATTTTGGTCACAGCAAAGATTCAGTCCCTTCTCATTCAGCAAATCAGTCTTAGAGTCCCTTGAATCTTTCTGTCATGGCTGAGATTCACGCCGATCTTATTATTGCAAATCAGTGCTCGAATAACTGACTCTTTCGGGCATAGCCGAAATTCACTCCCCTCCCGTTGAGCGAATCAGTGTTTGAGTCAGCAGCTCTTTCCATGAGTAGAGAGATTCACTCCTCTCTTTCAGCAAATGAGTGTTGGAATCAGTGAATCCTTCCTTCATGAACAAATTCACTCTCTCATTCAGTGAATCAATTTTTGAGTCAGTGACTCTATTCATCACTACAGAGATTCACTGTGCTCTTGCTCAGGGAGTCAATGTTTGAGTCTGTGAATCTTTTAATTACAGCCAAGATTCATACCATAACAACCAAGCTTCACTCAGTTCAGGGAACCAGTGTTTGAATCAGTGAATCTGTCCATCACAACTGTGATTCACTCCTCTACCATTCAGTAAATCTATGTTTGATCAGTGACTCTTTCCATCACGACAGAGCTTTGCTTCTCTCATGTTCAGTGAATCAGTGAGCCTCTGACTCTTTCAACCAAGATTCATAATTTAATCAGCAACTCACTCCATCATGGCCAAGATTCACTCCTCTCTCATTTAGCGAATCATTGTCAGAATCAATTAATCTTTTCATCATGACTGAGACTCAACTGGTTCAGGGAATCGATTCAGGGAATCAGTGATTGAATCAGTAAATCTGTCCATCACAACTGGGATTCACTCTTCTCTCATTCAGGAAATGAATGTCTGATCCAGAATTTCCTTCGGGATCAATAAAATTGATTTTATTTTATCTTATCAGTAACTTGCTGTCTTGTTCAGTGAATCTTTCTGTCACAACAAGATTCTCTCCTCCCTTGTTTGGCGAATCAGTGCGAATCTTTTGGTCATAGCCAAGAGTTACTCCTCTCTCATTCAGGGAATCAGTTGAATCAGTGGTTCATCTGCTCTGAGCTGGAGATTTCCAGCGTTTCAGTGAAAGCAGCAATGTTTGTTGAGTTAGGTGGGGAAAAGAATTCTTCTAACCATAGACATACAAGTATATTATAAAATAATAAACTTGAATGAATCATTTAACTGAACAGATTCAAATAACTCTAGTCATTAAAAAGACTCAAAACTTTCATCACTAATTGCAATATTCTGACACATGATGAAGAACAATAACTCTACAGTAAATGTTTAAAGGTTTGCCAGTGAGTGTTGTGCTGTAATGGACTATAACAGTTATAGTGTGCGGTTAATTACTCTGGTGCATCTTTATTCCTGCTGTGTGACCAATTATTGACCTGAAGAGACAGAAAGAGCAAACACACACAAACACTGGAGCCTTGCTGAGAGAGAAATAAACAGAAAATGATCTGGCTTTGGAAAGAGAACAAAATTAAGAAACAGAGCACGGTAGACGGAGAATGTGTACGTGTGTGTGTGTGTGTGTGTATATATTATTTATTCAGTGTTCCTGATGTTTCACCCTCTGCGGTGGCCGACTCGGCACTGTGGGAGATCAGTTATGAAGCGATATGCGTAATGCGCTCTGCTGCTGTGTGTGTTAACACTCTCGAACCCTGTGACCCCCCTCTGACCCTCATAAAACTCACAGCGGATGGATGGAAAGAAAAATCAAAACACAAGAAGAAGAAGACAAAGAAGAAGAAGAAGAAGATACTGGGATTTAATTTAGAGGAAAAGCTGTAACTGGAAGTCTAAAATAGATCATGTTTCAGCCTAAATATCACTGTTGTTAATGTTGTTTTGTACTGGTGGTATGGAGGTTAAGGGAAATATAGGTCACCCAAATATTTGTAAAATTGTTTTAATATCTGTCTCAAACCACGCCCACTTCTGCAGTGAGACTTCCTGTTATCTATAAACGTGAACAGAACTTCACCTCATCACTCAAAGCTGGAACGTTATCAAGACGGCCATTTTAGACAACTGGAATCATTTTATTTTCATCAGTGCAGTTTGGTATAGCTCCACCCCCTTAAGCCCCACCCCCTAATGTTTAAAATTGGAACTGAGACAATACTGGAAGCGACATCCATCGAGACAGGAGAGCGCTGTTAAATTGTCAAATCTGATTGGTCAGGAGGTGTTGATTCGTTTTCTATATTTTTATATTAATGCACTCGTTCTAATAAGTTATTGTTTCCGTGGTAACAACTCATACACGGGGACTTGTACAGCAGATGATCCATGGTGATATGGTGAAGATTTCTAGATGTTTATTTAACATTTATGGAAGGAGTCTCCAGTGTTAGAGCTTTGTAACAGTCAGAGGTAAAGCTGTAACTTTAGGTTTTCCAACATCTTCAGCACAGAGGAGTTTACGCTTTATGGGGAAAAAAGAGAGGCTGGTGAAGGAACGACTGTTTATAGCTGCTATAACGTAAGTGAGAACAGGAACTTGTTTCGCAACATTAAATCTAACAATAAACGGATAAAAATTATGACATGGTCTTTAATAAATAAAAAATTTAATCATTGGGAGATAGCTGTTGTATAAGAGGAGTAAAACATTTTAGGGATGTGCTATTATAGGAAAATAATCAGTGTGTGTGTATGTGTGTGTTTGAATAATTACAGATCAATACTAATGACAGGCTGAACCCTGATTCTTAGTGACTACACATAAATCCATGTGATGTATGATGAGTGCGCGCACACACACACACACACACACACACACACACACACTGCTGTGATTTGTGCACCGCGCTCCATGACGAACACGTGCTGGTGGTGTTTCTGATCACATGACAGAAGAGATCGATAAACACAGCATGAACGGGACAGATGAATAAATTCAGAGAATCAGACTGAGCAATTCAATTTAAGACGTCGTTCACAGAACTGGTGGCATTTCACTTTCACGGAAGTCCCGTGTGCTGAAAAGAATTCTGGGAATTAGGATCTGCTCAACAGATCCTCTCACAAGGACAAATCTGAACAAAACCCCATGGAACCATTTCCTTCTGTCCAGTTTTCTATCAGTCAGCAATCTCGCTCAGGGTTGCCATGTTGGTCATTCAAAACCCAAAAACCAGCCCAATACCTAAACTCACAATCTGACGCTCCTGAACTCATGACAGACAACTGTAATGTTTAGATCAACCATAGTAAAAATGTCAGGGACGTAGCAGAAAAAATTGCATCCACAATTTCTTAAGTTTATAACAAGCACAGTAACATTATTTTCTAATAACAGCACGTCCTGAAGCGTTTTATTCTTCCTATATCAAAGCAAATTGCCAACGCTAACCATTTTATATTGATTAAAGAACGACATGTCATACTTTCTATATGTTTATAGGTACACTTAATGTTCAGAAAACAAGTTAGTTCCTGTTCTCACTTACATTAGAGCAGCTATAAACAGTCGTTCATCATCAGCCTCTCTTAATAATAGAAAAAAAAACTCAGCTTGTCGTGTTACTGAGAATCCGGGAAGAGTAAACTCGTCTGTCCTGAAGATGTCGGAAAAGTTACAGCTTTACCTCTGACTGTATAGTGCTGACACTGGAGACTCCTTCCATAAAAGTTAAATAAACGTCTCCGTACAGACTTTTTTTAATGTTTATGTGGATTGCAAGTGTATCCATAATTTCAGCCATTAATGCCAAGGTGATGGTAATCAGAGTTGAACATTTCAGAGGAAAACTGCTAAAGTTGCATTTTAAAATGGACTGGGAAAAAATGGAGAAGGCCGTGTCTGTTCAGAGCATGACTGTCTGTCTGGTGTAAAGCCGTGGGAGACGTCTCCTGAGGGGGAGGTGAGAACTGGCAGCCATTTGGCGAGCTGGGTAAAAGACAGTGTTGGATCTTTGTCACAACGGGCTCCTGCACACGCAATACACTGAAGCTCTACACACACTGCCTTTCCAAATAAAGTATTTGCACATGCACACTCCTACACCTTTAAAATTTCATAAATAGTCAGTAAACTGGTGGCCCAATAATGCTGGTCTACCCCTGCTTAACATCCAACACCGTCAGCAAAGCACAAAACAAGTTGTTTACACACACACACACACACACACACACACACACAACCCTGCATTTATACACACTGCACTATGTTATTCTATATGAACCACTGGTGAGGTGGCCATGAGCACGTAACAGCACCACCACTCGGGTTACTCACTCATCTGATGGCAGCAAATAGTCACGTTTTATTCCGCTACAACGTGACAGAGTAACAGATCATCAAGTTTAGATATCAGCTAACTACTTAGCAGAATTTTAAACAGAATGATGAGGTGATTCCATGATTAGCCTGACTTTTAGCCGTTGTAACTTTTAGCAGTGTAGCAGCAATATCTTTCTTCTTTTTTTTAAACAATGTTTTTCCCCTCACAGGCTGCATTCACTCCAGTAACAGAGTTGAGGGGTTTTTTTTAGCATAATATTAGCTAATACACAAAATGTGGTTAATTACCATCCTTGCTAATGTCATAATTTAGATAAATTTTTCCAATTAGTCATTTACTTTCAATCTATAATTTGGATTAACATGGTTTTACAGTCACCTCATCAGTCAATATGATTAAAAAGAAAACAAAAGAAAGAATGAAGGAGAGAATGTACTTTTCTTCTTCGCATGATCTTCAGGAATTTTGGATAATGTGACTTCCTGTTGAACATGTGCCTTGTGGAATATTCCAGATGTTTCATACAGGTGAATGTGTTCAGGTAGCAGGATTGAGTGAAACTAAAATGTTAATTATTTCATAAACCGAAATGGATGACTCGTGATGATGTTTCAAGCATGAGATGTTAAAACGGAGTCACACATTAATGCAAAGAAGAGCTTCAATTAAGCAAAGCGATTTAATTAACACAACAATTAGCGACTTCAAAATCACGTGATCAAATAACACACATCCTATTGGACAGAACCATGGCTTACCTTTTCAAATTCCACAGCATTAGAACAAAATAATGCGAGCTATACTGCATTAGGGTTAATAGAAAACTTTAACTGGCTTACCTTTTTTTATTTGGCTGTTTCTATAAGACGGAAGTAACGAGCTAGAGTGATTAAATGGAGTAGTTTACCTGTTAGATTTTCAGGGTAAGCAGTTAGCCACGCAGTGATGTCAGCACCCGGGGCTCACCTGAGTCACGCGTACAGGTGCATCGAGACCCAGAGCACGCGCATGTTCTTGTATTTATCATGATTTAGATTTTGTTACAGTTAGTCACAGTGTGTGATCCACAGTAAACTTTTACAAAAAAAATAAATACAAAACATGCATTCAAAATGACCACAGTGACCTACTAAAAATACCGAAATAACCGCAGCTCTTATTTGTTTTCCTCATAAACAGCTTGCTGTCTGTGCTCTTTTGAGGTAGTAGCCTGTAAACCAAATGATGATGTTGCACCGCAAGCACAGGTCATTTTACAGCAGAGTTGCCAAATACAGTGTGAGTAAATTTACAGCGTTTTCTTTCCCGACCGGAAACCATGTTTTAACTGCTTTGTTATTACTTTACATTTCATTACACTGTATGTGGAAAATGATGGTAAACAAAATCACTTCTGTTGTCTAATCAGCTTCTTCCTGAAAGGAAATCTGAGGAAGTGGTGATACTTTGAATACTGCTGCATATGTTTATCCTGTAACTGAAAATCTGAATCTTGATGTATATGTATCGTATAAATGATTATCAGCACATATCTAAAGCCTGTCTGGTGGTGAGCACCTCGTACTTCAGATGAATCTGTACTTCAGCACCATCACCGTTTTTAGGTGAGACTTTCTTACAAAGGCTGAATGTAAGAAATGTCTTTGTGATGTCCCTGCTTTCTGATCAATATCCTGTAAAACTCTCCATCTCTAGCCTGGTGCTAGCAGGTTACTGAATCGAACTAATGCCTGAGCGCTTTCGCTCAATTAAAACCGATTTCCCATGATTCTCTTGACACGTTCACTTCCTGCTTCATTAAACTGGTTAATTGGAGCAGAGAGAAGTCAGGACCGTAAGATAAAATTATCTTTCATTTACTCTCTCTCTATCATGCCGTTTCCTCTTCCTTCTGAACACTGCAAGTTTAAATGTGAAGAGAGAACTTAGCTACGTCTTTATAAGCAAATAACTAGCTGAGTCATGTTTGCTAGCTAGCTCTAACTTTTCATATACGTGTACAATGTTGGATTTTTCTATGACTGGAGCAAACACTATTTACCACCACTCTAGCTAGCAGTAAAAAATTTCTTGAATTAGCCTGATTCAACAAAGCACAAGCTAACAGTCAGCTAGCTAGCTTGTTCTAATCCCTAACAGTAGGTTGAACCTTATAGCATAGGGTCTCTCTTTAGCATGAGTTCATTTGAAAGAGGGTATTGGAAGGTGGTGGGGGGGCACTGGGGGGGGCACTGGGGGGTAAAGGGTGGACAACTAATAAACAGGGTCGTTTAATGGACTGAATAGACACACTGCACAAGGTATGGAACCTGTCTATGACACACACACACACACACACACACACAAAACTGGGCCCAGTTGGATCTTTTTAGGAGGGGTGGAGTGGTGACTAGGGTGAGAGAAATACTCTTTCTCTCTCCTCTCTCTCTCTCTCTCTCTCTCTCTCTCACACACACACACACACACACACACTTTTAAAGGTACATTCAGGGAAATGTTCTGCCAATAGAACAGGACAAGCTCGGAAGCTCAAATAAAAACATCTCGAAATAATTGTATATTTGTTTTATTATTTCATAGTGAGAAATAAAAAATGAAGACGACTTGATTAGATATTTTAATTTAATGAAAATCGTTTTAAAAATATTTATTTTACAGCAATGACATTCAGGAAATTCTGCTCCAAGAGGTAATGTTTAATATATAAACTTTTTTTATTTATTCATGTTTTAATTAAAATAAATGTGTTTGGTGTTCATCAGCATTGTTTAGTTAAATGAAGTTACAGTGTTTAGGGTGAATTTAAAAACCCTCCCAGACAGATGTTCAGCTGCCTGCGACTCGACTAGAGGAAGGTGTTTTGTAGTAAAGTCTCAGTGGTGTGTTCATATTTTTCCCCACATGCATCATCTTTGTCTTTTTTACTTCTTCCATCTGGTCTTCTCTGTTTTTCTGTTCCCTGGATGTGTTTTTCTTGTGGTTTGGGCGAGCGGACGTCCCGCAGCTCGTGCTCCGTGTTGGCCTGCGCGGTGTTTGAGTAATTACCCGAGGCTGTGACTGGCAACGCGGCTCTAATTATTTTGCAGCGAGAATGTTAACGAGCAGCTCGATGGTGGGCGTTTCGCCTTCTGCTCACAACCCATACCAACATTTCTCTATCTCCTTCTCTCTCTCTCTCTCTCTCTCTCTCTCTGCTGTAGCAGGTTGGTTAGGTGTGTAACCAGAGGCAGAACTTTAAGGGGAAAAAAAAACAATCCAAAAAAAAAAACACTTGTAAAGGTAAAAAAACACATGTAAAGTGTCCTTTATAACAACCTCTGAGCAAGTTCCAGCTTTAATCACATCTATAGCACTTAAAAACAATGTTCTGTCCGTCACAGTCCACAATTACTACACTTTACCCTCAAATATGATCATTAAAATATTTTAAAAATCATAGTTTTTTTTATTAATGTGTGAATCCATTTAACATCTCATGTTTGAAACATTGTAAACACCGTAGTTTATGAAAGAAGTACATTTTAGTTCATTCACTCAACCCTGTTACCTGAACACATTCACCCCTGTGGAATATTCCACAAGTCACATGTTCAACAGGAAGTTGCATCATCCAAATTTCCTCAAGATCATGAGAAGAAGAAAAGCGCATTATCTCGTTCTTGTTTTTTTTTTTTTTTTTTTTTTTTTTTTTTTTTTTTTTTTTTTTTTTTTTTTTTTTTTTTTTTTTTTTTTTTTTTTTTTTTTTTTTTTTTTTTTTTGCTTATTTTCAGTGATATTGCGATATTGATTGACAAGGTCACTATGAAAGTACAACTGTTATCCAAATTATAGACTGAAAGTAAATGATTAATTTTAAAGTGATTAATGTAAAGTAATTGAGTAGAATGTTAGTTAATCATGGATACTAGTTTTGTGTGGAACCATGGAACCATATTTTGTATATTTGCTAATTCTATGTTAACAACTCAAACCCTGTTACTCATTTAAGAGCAAAATGCAACCTGTCAGCAAAGAAACCTTGATATTTATTTCACTGAAAATGATATACTTTAATTTTCTCAACAATCTACTGTAAATACCCTTTTAAATATGAACCCTGTTCATGAAGCTGATTTCAGATCATTGTCATTTTTGTTATCAACCGCTCAAGAAGAAAAGAAAAAAAAAATAATACATAGAAAGGGAAGGAAAAAAATTGAAGGGAGCTTTGGTGCTCTTTATAAAAAAATAGATCTTCATCTTTATCTTATTTGAACATTTATAGCCACATTAAAAGCAATCAGACAGAAAATTGTAGTTCTATTATTATCTATTATGTTTATTGTAATTGTGACCAACTGACTTCCTCTTCACGCTATACTGAGTTCCTGTGTGTGTGTGTGTGTGTGTGTGTGCCACAGACCACAGAAAGCAATCACCAAAGGAGGCCGTGTTTTCAGTGCTTTTATAATGAGGTAATATGTATCTGGAATTGCTTTTAATCCCTACGTTACCCTGAGAGACGTTTCATCAGCAATCGGCTTTAGGTTTTTGTTTAATTTACAGCTCATTTCGACTGGTTCTGTACCGCAGAGAACGCAGCTCATTACATTCTCTCTTATGTGATTTTACCATGAATTACTCTCAGTGTAACTGTAGCATACACCTTTTGTTACAAGTTCTTTTTTGCAACAAAACAACAAAAATCTGGTGAACATTTTCAACAGCACACACACACACACGCACCTAGGTTTAAAAACATACACTTTTATAAATAATTATAAGTGATGAGTCACCGAATGCATGATAAGTGAAAAGCAACAAATGCTGTGGTGTGAGTAATGGCAGGTGTAAAGGAACCAGCACAACAACAGAGCGAACAGAGCTATTAAAGCAATTAAACCAAACCCAATAGCAAAGTCACAAACACAAATGATGCAGAAAACAAACCAGGTCTTTGTTACTCCAGAGAGGGAAATGCTATTTCTTCAAGCAAGTGTTATTTCTTCCCAGCACACAATTTTGGTTTTTAGTGAGTTTTATAAAGGTTAAATACTCTGCAAGTTCTGAGAACTTTTTTTTTTCATGTTTGCATTTATGAAAGGAGTCTCCAGTGTCAGTGCTTTGTAACAGTCAGAGAAAGTCAGTAACATGACTTTTAACAAGTAACAAGCTTTTTTTTTTAACTTATTATTCAAGAGAGAGAGAGAGAGAGAGAGAGAAAAGAGAGGCTGCTGAGGGAACGACTGTTTCTAGCTTCTATAACGCAAGAGAGGACAGGATCTAGCTTGTTTCACGGACGTTCCCCAACATTAAATGTAATTATAAACGGATTAAAAAGTATGACGTGTCATTTGTAGTCAAAGGAAATATCATGATACGCAGAAATACGCAAAAAAAAATCTATGGGAATTTGGTCGCACTAACACAAACTATTGCATTAAATAGATCTCTATGACACAACTGTCTGTCTTTCTCTCTCTGTCTTTCTCTCCCTGTCTGTCTCTCTCTGTCTGTCTATCTCTCTCTCTCTGTCTCTCTCCCTGCTTCCTTTTGGATGTCATGTGTTCAAGAGAGAGAAAAATAGCCACGTAATGTGTGAACACTCATTAAAAAAAACGCGTTTAGACAAAGAGCGCAGCTGCATTCGTTATTCACCCAGAACTGAAATGATACACTAATGATATACTGTCAGGTCCAAGCTTCTGCATTCACACACACACACACACACACAGACACACAGACACACACACTCTCTCTCTCTCTCTCTCACACACACACACTCACACATTCACACACACTCACACACTCTCTCTCTCACGCTCTCACACACACACACACACACACCTTCTCCATCAGATGAACACTTGCGCACTAATGGATGGACTAGTGGATGGCTCATTTATCTGTTACGTGTGAATGGATCCCGACCCAGAGGGACAGAGGAACAGAATTACTCTCCCAAACAAGAACACACACACACACACACACACAAACACACACACACTGAGAGGGTGAACAACACAACAGCTTTCCCATGTACACAAACTTCCATCCAGATGTCCACAGCCTTCATGCAGCTTTTCCTCAGTGAAATTAAAGTATAATTTTATATTCAATGCAAGAGAGATTTTGTTAAAATGCTGCTAGCTTGTTTTTCCTCACGTTAGTTTGCTTTTAGCGAGTGCATAAACAATCTTCAGCTCTGTTCTTCATACACAAATTACTGAGTGGGATTGGACTGTTGATGATTTGATATATAACAATTTGACACACACACACACACACACACACACAATTTGTTGGAGTCGTTTCATTTTCTTATTAATAAATAATGAGCCATGTGTACATTAATGTGTGTGGAAACAGGCGTTAAAGTAAAGACCAGTGTTATGGAGTAGGAGACAATGCAGACAAAGGTTAGAAGGAGATCTGCATCTGTTCTGCCAGATGTTTTTGAGAAAATGCACGCCGGATCCAAACTGATTTATAATAAATTGCATTCAAATGTGACAGAGCACATGACGGTGCCAGTGACTGATGTGGTCGAAGTGCATTTGAGTAGCAAAGCAGATCATGTGCACGGCGGTTAGCCATGCACTCCACATTTGCATTCTCGTTAAGTCATTTGGCCACCGCTCTCGTCCAGAGCGCTTTACACAACAGCTGGAGGTGCACTGATACAAAGTACTTCAAAAGAATCTGAAGACTAACGCAAAAAGCGGATGAGTGCCTGAGGAAGTGCGTGAAGAATAAACACCAGTGAAGGGAAAAGCAAATAAATGTTAGCTGAGGTTGTTGTTGTTGTTGTTGTTTAAAGAGGAAGTGTCGTATGGAGACGTACGGAGAATTTCAGGAGGTTATAAACCACGCATGCAGGGGAAAGTAGAGCAGAATTCAAGTCTGAAAATAACTACAGCTTGTATGAGATGTTAGTCAGAGTCCTTTTCTTTTGATGCTGTGGAGAAGAGCTCTGCAGGATCTGCTGACGTGATGAGAGAGAAGTTGAGCTGGCCATCTAGTAAAGAAAGCTCGGAAAATAATTTGCACTAATATTTTGAACACGAATCCTCATCCAAGCCTCGGCTCCTTCATCACTTTGACATCTGAGTGCGCTTTCCAAAATGGAAATCTATTAGCACTCGCTCGGGCATGTGTCGCCTGTGTTCCCATGGCAGTGGAGAATCGAGAAAGCTGATTGGCTACGCCAGTGCCCAGTGATGCCAAATGTGTGGTTTTCCAGCGCTGGCTGATGAATCTATCGCTCCGTGGGTTGGAGGTTTGGACGTTGCACATACATTAAATTAATCTATTGTAATATGCTGAAATGCAATGAAATAATTTACTTATACACAGATCTAATGCCAGGCTGAGCACAAGATCACCACAAACACACACAATATACTGCAATATTTAAACGTTTTTTGTTTTGGGTTTTTCCCCATTTGGGTTTTTTTTAATCCACATTGTCACTATTTGCACAGGAGAGCTGGCTGGTAAACTCCATTAAAACTAAATCTGAGTTAATCATCAGAATTAACCCTGATAACTTCCCAGTGACTTTCTGGAACAATCAATGAGAAAAATTAAAACTGCACTGAAAAATTCAGAAGTGCAATTAATATTCTAGAAGTGCAGTGAGAAGTTCGGAAGTGCAATGAGATTTCTAGAATCCATATGGGAATTATGGAGCTGTAGCAGGACTTCTAGAAGTGCACTGGGAACTCTGGCATTGCAGTGAGAATCCTAAAATTCTACAGCTGCACAGGCAAGTCTAGAAATGCAACAAAAATTCTAAAAGCGCAGTTAGAAATCTTGAAGTGCAGTGAGAATTCCAGAAATGCAAGCAGAATTTTGGAGTCGCGATTTGGAATTCCGGGGAAAAAAATTGCGATGAGAAATCTGGAAGTGCAATGAGAATTCTGGAAATTCTATTAGAAATCTGGAAGTGAAATTATAACTCTGGAGTTCTAGAAAAATTCTGTGAAGTGTAGTGGGAATTCTGGAAGTGAGATGAGATTTCATTCACTGGAACCGCAGTGAAAGTTCTAGAAAAATTCTGGAAATGCAATGGGAATTCTAGACGTGAAATTTTGGGAAGTGCACTTAGAATTCTGGAACTTCAACAAACTTCCTGGAAGTGCGATGTGAATTTTAGAAGTGAGATGGGAATTGTAAAACCACACTGAGAATTCAAGGCCCGCAATGAGGTTTGTAGAGCCACAATGAGAATTATAGAAATGTAACAAGAACTTTAAAAGTACAGGGAGAATTCTAGAGCTGCGTTGAGAATGCCAGCTCTACCTGAGCTCTACCACGGACAGATGGCTGTGATTGGCTAGCGTTGCGCTTATCAGTAAAGGGAGAAGGCATTAAGGCTGTCTTTCCCACCCAGACCCCGGGGCGGTTATGTTCAGCTGTAGCATCACCAGGATTTTAACGCACGTTATCTCAACAATGGAATGAAACCTTCACAGATGCGCCATTTGGCTTGGACCAGGGAAGTAGAGCATTAAATTTAACTGGCCACATGGTGCTCACTAAAAAGATTATTCCACTAATTAATGAATTTATTCTGACCGCTGTGTGCAACAGTGGTCATATAATTTCATATAACATTTCTTGATGGATAGAAATGCTCGATCTGTAGCGACATGGGAACAGGCGGGAGGATGATTATGCACGTTTTAAGGACAGACTGCGTTCACATTCGGTTCAGTGGGTGTTTTTTTTTTTTTTTTTGATGTTGTTGTTTTTGCACATGGACTCCATCCAGGATGGGATTTCACAGTCTGAGCAGAAAGCTAATTCTGTGAGTGACAGTTCAGAAGAAATGCCTGTAGCTGCCTCTGCCTAGCTCTGCTGAATACACTCTTTAACCATTTAAAGCCTAGAAGACTTCTTCAGCTCTCCCTCAGGGGTTCTGTACCGGTGTTCTCCTATCAGAAACGGTTCAAAGTAGAAACTTTCTAAGAGGATAAGACGAGTGGAGCAGGTACCAGGACCTGATTTTTACATTCCTGACAGGTTCTAGGTGTTACGATGAAAATAATTTGAATAGTTTGTGCCACACACTAACACAATAATTTCATTATATTGGGTTAAACCTGCCTTTCAGTGTATAGAAAGCAGTTTAAATATAAATTTTAAAAATGTGTATTTCATCTAGCTGAAACATTTTCCCAATCTTATTTTGAAACCTAATCTGATGCTCATAATTTGCTGCAAAAGCCTGAAAAAAAAAAACAGGTATCAAGATAAATGAGCATCACTGAGTCTTGTGCATGTTCTGGAAAAAATAGTTCAGCTCTCACAAGCTATATACGTATCAAGCTAAGCTAGCTAAGTTTATCCAGAGCGCTATCAGAAATGGAAACGTCAGACTTTCGAATAAATTGAGTTATTTTCAGATTCATTTTGTGGAATAACAATATCCAACACACAACACCGACAGCTAGCCAGCTAGTTAGCTAAAAATGTAGAAAATCAAAAATTGCCTGTGATTCGTTTGTGTAACTGTGATTAAGCAGATTAGCGGAAAATAACGTTAGTATTAGTATTAGCCTGCTAGCTGTAAACATTTATCCCCTAGTTAACTAGCTAACTTTGATTTTTTTTTTTTATGTGATCCATCTGTACAAGTAGCCATCAATGATTTCCTAATTATTTGGAGAAAATATTAGAGAAATATCAATCTGCTCGTGATCACAGACTTCTCGAACAGCATTGGCTAGCCAGCCAGCTAGTTAGCTAGCTAATGACAGAGAAAACTGTTGTTCTTGGCTGCATATAACTTACTCTGTTAAGTTATTCATTGATTGTGAGGATGAGATATTGCTAAAACATTACGTCCAGATTGTTTTTTCTCACACTTGTTGCTACCAAAGCAAATGAAATGTTGATTTTTACGCTACACTGAGTGATGTCCTTTGAAACTGTTGCACATGCAGGTTTCAGCCACCAGGGGGCAGTCAGAGTGACTGAATAAGCAGTTCTTTATGACTTGATCTTTACTGCATTCGTCTTGCTAGCATGCTAGTTGTCCTTTAGTCAGTCAGTAAGTCATTGAGTGAGTGAGCCTAAACATTCGGACTATTTTGGACAGTGTTTTATTTTTGTAAAATATGAAGTGGCTTTTTGTTACAACATGCACGGTATCATTCAGATATTATGGTTTTTTTTTGGGTTTTTTTTGACGTCATGTAAAACTCATGCACATTTCAGATAGGGATGTTAACTTTGCTTGCTATGGTTCTTTTTTCTTTAAAACGCATAAGCCACTTTGCTCTTTTTTTCTTACAATATATAGTATCATTTGCATTTTTACGACACACATCTTGGAGGCAATTGGAGGCAGAAGTCACTTCAGAGACACAGACTTGTTTTTGTTTCATAACTTGTGTAGCGTGTTGAACGGTTTATGAGAGAATTCAGTCACGGAGTCACTTAAAGAAATGATTCTTGCTACTGTTGGGTTTTTTTTCTCCTGCAGTTTTTTAAGATACACTCCTCTTCTTCACCATCCTGCGCTCGCCCGTTAGCATCGCAATATGCGAGTCGCTTCTCGAGACCCTGAGCGTCTCGCGTTTGTCCATTCCTTGCCCGAGCGTCCCGTGCAGCTCCATGAGCTCGAGCTCGTGTCTGGCTGCAGTCTCGAGCACCTTCTGCTTGTTGTAGTAGACGACAAAGTTGTTGATGATGGGGTGGACAGGCAGCGCGATAGCTACTACGCCGCACAGGAAGCTGAGTGCTGCGTTGCACCTCCCCAGCGCTGTCTTCGGGTACACGTCTCCGTAGCCCACCGTCGTCATGGTGATGATGGCCCACCAGAAGGAGTGTGGGATGCTGCGGAACATCGTCTCCGGGTGGCTGTGCTCCATAGTGTATCCAAGTGCCGAGAAGACAAAAATTCCAACACCCATGTAGGTTAGCAAGAGCCCGAGCTCGGCGAAGCTCCGCCTTAACGCATACGTCAGAGTCTGAAGTCCAGATGAATGACGTGCTAACTTAAGTATGCGTGCTACGCGCATCACGCGTAACGCCTGCACGGCCCGTTGGACGTCGGTGAGGTCCATCGCAGCGGTGGCACCAAGATGAGTCAGAGCCAGTACGATGTAAAAAGGTGCAATCGCAGCCAGGTCCACCATGTTGAGGAAGGACAGGACGAAACGTGTCTTTTCAGGAGCTGAGGCAAAACGTAGCCCGTATTCCAGCGTGAACCAGCACACGCACGCCGTCTCAATGGCGTCCACAGTCGGGTGTTCGGCGACGTGGCCATCTGCGTCTTGCACCTGCAGCTCTGGAAGCGTCGCCAGGCACATCACCAGCGAAGACGCGAGCACGAACAGGAACGACGCCACTGCAATGGCGCGCGCCACCCAGGACGACTCCGGTTTCTCCATGAGCCTCCAGAGGAACCTCCGGATACGTTCGGACCGGGTCGCCAAAGGCCCTCCGTCTATGTCCAGGTCGTCCAGGATGG
This sequence comes from Pangasianodon gigas, assembly GCA_022758105.1. Taxonomy (NCBI): domain Eukaryota; kingdom Metazoa; phylum Chordata; class Actinopteri; order Siluriformes; family Pangasiidae; genus Pangasianodon; species Pangasianodon gigas. The sequence goes on along the minus strand of CM040456.1, from coordinate 32,939,134 downwards.
CCTTGACCTTATCAGCTATTTCAGCCAGCTCTTCCTCCTTCTCGCGCACGTTGCTCTTGCAGCACTCATCCAAGCAGCTCGAGTCGATCCTCCAGAACTCCATTTCCTTCATGAAACACATCGGGCAAATCCCCTTCTTCATGTGCACCTCGCCGAAATAATACACCTCCACGATGCACTTGAACGAGTCCGGGTCCCGGTCGAAGTAAAACTCCCCCTTCGCCGGCTCGTAGTCGTCGCACAGCGAGGAGATGGCGTCGAAACCGCGCGTCGTGCAGCGCGCGAGCTCCGCGAGGCGACTCTCCGGGTAGCGGTCCAGCATGTCGCCGCGCAGCGCGAGCCTCACGCCGCCCACGTTCACGGCGATCTGCTTCTCCGCGCCGTCGCGGTACCCGGGCTTCGGTAACGTCCACATCGTCCGTGTTTTAAAACATGTTAAAGACAAACGCGGATAGTTTTGTGCTCCGGTTCATACAGAAGCGTCGCGTCAGGAGGTGCAGAAGCGCCTTCTCTCTCCGCGCGCAGTTTGGCACTGCGCTCCGTGCGCTCCACTCAAGCGCGCGCCGCCAAGACTCTGGGAAGGCGAGCGTGTGTGTGTGTGCGCGTGTGTGTGTATATGTGTGCGCGCGCGTGTGTGTGTGTGTGTGTGTGTATGAGGTCCGCCCCCCCCTTTAGCCCACCTTCTCGAGCTAAAGCGTCTCAGATCTCCTTCTGTCATAATTATGAAGCATTATAAAAAATATTCTTTAACTTTAAATCTATATTTGTAAATTTAGATAACTGCTCACTTAAGCAACATGTTTATGTTGAGGCTGCAGATGAGTCATAAAATGCTCGGATAATAATAATAATAATAATAATAATAATAATAATAATAATAATATAAAGTGCATTGCATTTCTTAATAACAATAAGAAGTGATGATTGATAATATTATTGAACTTTAGATTATTTAGGGCGTGCACTTTTACAGCACAGACTTCAAAAATAATAAATAAATCTCAGTCACTTATATGCAACAAGTCATGAATTATCAAAAACTCTGTATATGTGTCTTTAGTGTTCTGTAGAGGCTCACACTTTTGATTAAAAACCTTTACAGGCTCTAACATCCTTTAAACCTGTACTATATAACATCCAAACTCACACACATCTGTGTATCAGAGCTTAATGCTGAGTTCACTGAGCACTCCTCTAGCTCATCATCTCAGGGTTGGTTTGTGTCTCCATCTAGTGGTAAAACCCTGTAATTACAAAACCCCTTTATTATTATTATTATTATTATTATTATTATTATTATTATTATAGGCTATTTGAGCACTAATATACATGTAAAAAAAAGTACAAGTGCACTCAGATCTGTGCAAATCTGTTAAATAAACATCATTCTTTTAATACATTTGACTAGAATACTAATTAATATTAATCTATTGTCTTTAACTTCTGTATGAAAATTATACGCATAGTGAAAATTATTTCATCATTGCTGTTTTTTCCCCTTCCATTTGTAAAATTAAATTATACTGATTGAATCCATTTTCACACAGGTATAATAAAGTGCTCTGTACTCTGTATTGTTGTCTGTATGTCTCTGTGGTGGAACCATCAGGACTACATCCTGTACCTTCTCTACCTTTAGTACGTGTCTTTCACCTTTAAAAAAATTAAGGTTAGACTTTGAGGACCACTCATGTGCCTTTAAATCTGTACTCTAAAAGCTAATTAAAGGTACCACATACACCTTCTCAGGTAAAAGATACACATTAAAGGTACCAGGTACCAGGAAAAGGACAGTTTGATGCCTTTATTTCTGAGAATGTACATTTTTCTTACATACTCCTACCTTCCACCTCTTCTGGGCTTTTTTTTTTTGCATGTATGCAACTGCGCATGTCAGTAGTTTTGTTTTGTTTTTTTTCACATTTGGTATTGCTTTTTATAATGCCAAAGAATTTTGCATCCAGAGTGCACGTGACTTCCGTTTACTCACAGTGGCGCGCGCTTCTCAGCTGATCCTCATGAACTCTGCCTGAATTTCTCACTGAAAAGCAAACAGACAGAAATTAGGAATGAGAAGTTTTAAAAATAAAAATCCTACTCAGACTCAGTGTTCACAGGATGTACAGTGGGGTCCACTGTTTTCTTATTTACATATTATATTACCGTCAATAACCTGAGTGAAAAGTAGACTGAGAAATATTTACATGAAGCTCAGAATTTGTGAGCGACTTGTACCTGTGCACATCCTCCACAAGAGGGCGCCAGATCTCCACCAGTGGCTTTAGAGCCCTAATGAACAAGACAAACGCGATCATGGAGAGAAAAAACTTCCTGAGATGACACTGAGAGGAACTCAGCTGGTAAATTACTGTTTTAAAAATCAAACCTCAGTTTAAGGCAGCTCAGCCAAGCACATTATTTTCTGCACAACTCTCAACCCACACAAAGGGATGAAAAAGCAAATATCTGGCAACCCTGCCAACAGTGAAGCTACGTTGAAGCGTGATGATGCATGCAGAGGGCATCGTTGCATCATGCGTTGTGAATCTTTACCCCTTTTGTCGGAACTGTTGGACCACACTGTCCTCATCTACATCACACTCTCCTGCTGGAATGAATTATTATTATTATTATTATTATTATTATTATTATTTGTTCCTGGCAAGTAACCAAACCCTAATCAATCAGTGCCATGTGTCTCCCACTTTTCACAACCTTTGACCTCTGGGGTCATGACCTCTCACTGACATTCTTTGTGTGTGTGTGTGTGTCTTTACGAATTTTATCAGAAAAGTCTTTCCCACCGCCCAAAACAGAGCAAAAGTAAGTATTACCTGAAATGTAGATATTACCTTCATTTCCTAACATCCTGATTTCTGTAAAGCTCCTTTATGACCATCTCTACAAATAAAATAAAAATTGAATTGACACAAACCAGTTTCCCTCCTGTGGACAAGAATAGTCTAGTCACAATAAATACACAATATCACAGGAATAAACAATGTCCTCATACACTCTCACAAATAAATGTGCCACACTGCACTGTTCCTGGTCGTTCCATCAAGGAGAACATCATTTAAACAACTTATTTCTGAGAGTGTATTAGGACAGTGGAGGATATACACCAAATATATACCAAACACTTTAGACAAATGACTCCAACCCCAAGCCTTGACCACTCTACATTTTTATTCCAGATTTATTTTTGGTCACTGGGGTGGTATATTTAGCATAAAGGTGCATGAAGTGTGGCTTTAAAGCTTTAAAAACTAATTACAGTCCTTTGTGTATCTTAATGTACCACTTTTAAAGGTACACTATATCCAGATATATAATAAAGGTACTCTTCAGGGTACAAGGACAGGTTACTGTTTAGAATAGTTTTTTTCTGAGAGTGAAGTCTATTATTAGTTTTTGTTGTTGTTTTGAGAAATGTGAAAAAAACAATTAGCTAGTATTTTCCCTACACAAGCCAATACAAGACCCAAAAAAGTGTAATCTGGCAACACTGGATGATATCCTCATATAAGGACACTGAAGTTTCAGAAGTGGACCTATATATAGGCTCGTCACACATAATAATACACATAATAATAACAAGGTTCTGTCCTCATATCAGAATCATTTTATACCACATTGTTTTCACTACGCACATTTTCTCACACACGCCACCGAAAGACCCTTAAACAGTCCAGAATCTGGCACCACTGGAAAAGGCGACGAGCCTGTAGAAGAGTGCGAGCCGACAGAAAGCCGCAAGCTGCGCTGGAGCGGAAATTTCCGACGCCGTAATGCGGATCTCGAGTTCAGCCACACCACGCTGGTGCCAAACCACGCCCACTTTTGAACAAACCTACGCGTTCGGGGCTTCTGATTGGTCGAAACGGAGGCGCGTCTTGCTGCCTCATCGGGGAGCTATAAAAAACGCGGCGGGGAATAAGATGAAATATTTAACTCCGGTTCTGGTGGAAAAGGCACGGCTTGTTGCTTTGTGTGTGTGTGCGTGTGTGTATGTGTGTGTGTGTGTGTTGGTGAATTTACACAACAAAGCGCGCTCCTCATGAATATGAATGAAGCCTAGATGATCCATCCTGAAGAGAAAAGGAGGCGTTACTTAGTTTCACAGCTTCAGCATCAGCTCGAGAGACTGAGGGGAATTAGAGACTAGAGGTTAGACCTCGGAGTTGTGCTTGTGAATTGTAGTCGTGTGTTCATCTCCCTCCCCGGTATGGCAGTGAGAGGGCCGCTCTCGCGCTTGTTCCGGTCGGCGCTGAGCTCGTGCTGCCCGCAGAGCCGCGCTCATCTCTCCGTGGCTATCGTCGGAGCTCCGTTCTCTAAAGGACAGGTAAGGAAGGACGCGTGTAGAAATAAAGCCGGGCAACGTGAAGCCCTGAGTGATGCGACAGAGGTGTGATGAATGTGTGGAATTTGTGTCCTTCAGAAAAGGAGAGGAGTGGAGCTCGGACCCAAAGCCATCAGAGACGCCGGCCTGGTGGAGAGACTGGCCAGCTTGGGTGAGTGCGAGAAGAAGTGTAATATTTCCAGGTTTTAAGGGTGTTTAAAAACAGAAGAAAGAAACCAAAGAGTTCACATTTCGTGTAAAACTTGATGGTGTGTTAGAGGGCACGTGTGCGCGCCGTTGCGTCACGTATACCCGGGATGCGTCATTGTCGCTTGACATGGTGGGTGTGGGGGTGTGGGGGGGGATTTTATTTTCTTTTAATTTAATTAAATGTAATTTTTTTAGAACTTCAACAGACTGCCAAGTAAAACCAAACCTGGTGTCCAGATACAGATACCAGCACTTGTTGCACCTGTTTAGGACCAAGTTTTATCTTCTTGTGCAACCGGTTAAATGCGGATATCCAAGAATAATACTAATAAGAAACAATAGTAATGATGATGATAACACATTGTATTTGAAAAGTCCTTCAGCGCATGTATTCATGTGGGACGGCCATATTTCACTTTCCAAACGTTGTCTCAGCTCAGGAGGCGGTGTGTGTGTGTGTGTTTGTGTGTGTGTCTGCGCGTTGCAGTGGAAGCATCTGTATGCGTCATAGCGCGGTTGCCAGATCGGGTGGTTTCGGCCTGTCTGCTCTGCTTTGGGTTGGATTGTTCAGGAAGAGGTGTGTTAGGGTCGTGAAGTCACATGTGTTCACGTAAATACGTGTAATGTGAAGGTACATTTTAGTTCTTTAGGACACAAAAGATGTAAAAGTAACCTACATCCTACAGATCCTAAGATGATCCTCAAACCATTAGCCTACAATCCATTCTCTAGGACAAGGCTTCGCAAAAGTTTTTATTTTATTTTATTATATTATATTATTTTTTATTGATTGATTGATTGCAGAGAGAACCCTTTCAGTGTTTAAAAAAACAAAACAGAACAAACAGTTGCAGACTCTGTTATAATCACCATGGAAATATTTTATGACTATATTATAGTGTATATATGACTATATAAATCATCGTTAAAAGTAATAGTTTAAGATACAGAATTGGTCCAAAATGACCTTTTCGAGTAAAGATTTAAGATACACTACATACAAATATTTAGGTAAAAGTTACAGACTAAAAGTACAGAAGGTGGAGCTGTGATGGTACTGCCCCTGCTATAAGCTCAGGTGTAGTTTACTACACAGAGTGTAACAGCAGCAGTGGATTGTTAGTTGTCGTCTTTACTGTAATGTTATTTAAAGAAAATTAAATTCACAACCCCCTTTTGGCAATACAATAAAAACTCCCTCACCTTCGAGAACCATTGCTCTAGATCCTCGAACTTAAGGTTGAAAGGATGTACTTATGAAGGAATAACACACATTTGTACTCTGTTGAGAACACTTTGGGTGACTGCAGTGAAAACCTTAAACAATCCTGTCCACCATATTTACATAAACTGAGCCAGACTCCATCTGACATTTCCATTGATTTGCAACAAGCTCATTTTAATAGCTTAAACACAGCACTGGTGTTCAGGTCTATTCCTGTCTGGATGCAATTGGAAAATCAGGGGCATTAGTTTGGACAAGTAACACAAAACCAGCACCTGAACCCCCCAACGATCCACCCACCAACACACACACACACACACACACACACACACACACACACCCACACACTACTCTTTTTTACTTTGTTTACCTCATTCTTGTCATACTCCATTGGCTTTTGCAACGTGAGTATTAGTGGCCACAGCTTCTGGAGGACAAATGATTAAAACAACTTAACATTATTAGGATGTTCCTGGATAACTCAGTACACATGTTTCTTATTTTGTGTAATCAGAGCTGAGAAGCTACCTTAAGCCATGTTGCGTGCGAGAGCATGTGCATAACCGGTTGATGTAAAGACGTGTTGTCTACAGACAGGAGGTATTCCATGAATGACATGCCCATCCTTTAATGTTTTCCATTAACAGACAGGGTTTATGGCTTGGGGCAGTTTTAAATGTTGTTTTCGCACTATATAGCATCCTGCATACTGTAAGTCATTTCGATTAGGGAACCATTTGCGTTTCAGCCCTTGAATTAGCCTTAATTTTAGCCAAGTAATTACCATACTGTTTAAACTTAAATCAAGAAAACTACACGTCTGAGATCCAATTTACATCAGATCTTAAATTATGGTTTCGAATACAAACTGTTTCCATGTTTGTGGTAAAACACGCCTTCACTTCTGGCTCAGTGGTACTTTGGCAGTTGCCAAGTTCACCCATGGAATGTGCAAGTCACCATAGTCTGTGTCTCAGCAAGCGTCTAGTCAGCTGGGAAAGGGATAAACATTGCGTCGTGCTTGTAATCCAATAGCACAGGCTATCTTAAGCATGAGCTGCTTCTTTCCATGGCGGCATGATCTGCTTTGGACCTTGTTTAAAGGAACAGAGTGACTTAAATGAAGTTTTTATTATTACACAACACTGAGACTTTGTACAACATGAAGCAAAAAAAGAGGAATCTTGTCACATTAAGGCTTAGCATGCCCATGAATACACTTGAAAAAGTATATATCTGTGGTGTGTACTAGTGTGTATTAGATCTGTTTACAACCCATGTGGCAAGGACACACAAGTAGCCAAATCCTCCAAGAGTCCAAACGTGTAATTTTACATGCTTCATAACACAAAACTACTTTCACTGCAAAAATGATATATTAGCAAGGAAAATATTTTGAATATAAGCAAAATCAGCTGCTATGTCTCTTTATTAAGCCTATTAAGATATTTTTACTCATTTCAAACTTGAAATTGTTTTATAAGTCTAAAATTTTAGACTTGATTTAGTAAATATGCCTAGAAATAGGCCTAATGGTCTCATATTTGTTATATTGTATAATAATCTCTTAATGAGAAATATTAGATAACTTTTCTTTTATTGAAAATATCTTCACTCGCTAATATATTTTTTTGGAGTGTTGACATAACGAAAGTCTTTCCTACTGACAATTTAAACGTAAAGGTTAGGTGAGAAATGGGACATTAACCTTTTCTCTTAGGTGATGAAAATTACAACGTTAAAGACGCTGTAGAGCTAAAATTACACTGTAATTGCAATTAGTATCAACTGCATACAGAACATCAGTCAGTCACAACTGGGAGGTGTCAGAGAATTTTGAAACACAAGAGAAGAATTGCCGTAATTATGGTGAACACACCAATGTGTTCGAAGGCAATTTCGGTCTTACGGAATCAACCAATGCTGTCAGAATGACCTCATTAGTCTTACCAGAAGTTATGATTAGTCTGGTTAGTCATTAGACATGACAGTGATTTCCTGTCTGATGTTGACTTTAGTTAAGTCCGAGGAGCTCCATATATGTCCAATCCATCCAAATTTTCAAAAAGCAAGACCTGAGTACGCTCATCGCTCATTTTGATGCCTTAACCACGGCTCTGGCATTCGGGTTTATTCCTGTCCAGTTGTAAAAGGAACATGGTGGTGTGAGGGGGGTGTGTCAGTTCAGATCGGACAAGTAATATAAAACCGGCACTCTAACCCATGTAACCCTGCTAGAATTCAAATCACTGGGTTTCATTAAATGCAGCAGCCAACACGCCCCGTTCACACCCCTCACACCAACACCACCACACCCCCCCCAACCCCCGATCCATCACTTAGTTGTTTACCTCGTTCCTGTTCCACTCGTTAGGACTTGGCCGGTAGTAGCCTTGCTTCTAAATGAAGTCCTAGCGGAACCTGAGTGGTGCATTATGGGAAGATGGGGTGGGTGGAAAAAGCAAAGGCAGGCAGTGCCCCAAAAAACAAGCTCGAATAACAGTTCTTTGGATGCCAATGAGGAGGGGTGGGAGCGGAACATGTGCCTGGTCAGAGGTGGTGAACAGGGCAAGGTATTTATTTTTAAAATAGCTCAAGGACTCAAAGCGAGTGATAAGCTGCTTAAAACAGACGCTTACCACAAACTATGCGTTACGCTGATCACCGTACTGAATGTTCCAATGTTTCATGCATTTCTCTCTCTCTCTTTTTTTAATCAAGTAGTTTTGACATTTTCTTTTTCTCCAGAAAATGCCGTACATGATTTCGGAGACCTAAGTTTCGAGCACCTGGAGGAGGACGACCGATTCATGAATATTCCCTTCCCACGTACGGTGGGACGAGCCAATCAGATTTTGTCGGATGCCATGAGCAGAGCGGTGGGGGCGGGGCATACGGCTGTCATGCTAGGAGGAGATCACAGGTACCTTAACCGTCCTCAACCTCATAATAAATAATAACCATAGCAAATCTAATTTAAATCTAGGTTGGTTTACACCACAGGTTCCTTACCCTGGTCCTGCACACTTGAGTTTTTCCCCTGCTCTAACACACCTGATTCAACTCATCAGCTAATTCACAGCTGAGACAAAGTTGGTGTGTTAGAGCAAGCATAACATGAACATATGCAGGTTGGAAGTTCTCTATGAACTTTATGAACCTGTGCTTTACCCAAAAAGGCACTTTAAAGGAAACATTCAGTAGGCTTTGTGTTATTGAATGCATTGCAACACTGCAGCTTGTTACAGCATGAAGCAATAAAGGAAGAATCTTGTTGCGTTCGACTTAGCGGGCCTATAAGAAGGCTTGAAAGTCACATATTAAGGGTGCGTATCTCTTGGAACTCCTTAGATTAGCCCTAATTTTACACCAATACACCAGTCGCAAAATGCCCCAATGTGCAATCTCATACACTTGAAAAAAACAAAGATGTCTTGAGTCACACATTGGTGCACGTCGGAGGAAGTTCCATAATTTCACCAGGATGAACATTACAGAATACAGACAGCTCCTAGTGAGACAAGTTGGAAGGAAGAGGAGGGGGGAAGTGTGTGTTGTAATAAACATTTGAAAGAGGGGATGGATGAACATCAGATCTTTGGATAGCTATGACTTTTAACAGTACATTTGGGTTTGGTAATAACAGGTGTCAACTTGTGACAGTGCAAAACAAATTAAAGTTCCTCAGTAATCTTCTCAGCACTTATCCACACCCGTAGCATTTCTACATCTTTGTCAGTAAAGAACAGGATTAAGCTGTCAGCTGTGAAGTTACAGAAGTGGTAGCTCAGTGTTTAAGTTTCTTTGCTTGTGACCAGAAGGCTGCGAGTTGAAATCCTAATGCAAAAGAGCCACTTTAATAAGTTAAATAACGTTAAATAACTTTGACTTGTCAATGCTCAGATAAATGATTGTAGTGTATTCTGACAGAGAAATGAATTGAGGCACCTGTAATGGAAAAGGTTCCCATGACATTGTACCTGAAAGTGGCTTTGCGTGACAGCATAAGTAGTACAGCTATGTTAAAAGGATTCCCTGCAGTGTGCACGACATCCTCTATTGTCTTCCTAGTCTTTTACTATTTGACCTATGTATGCTTTAATCCCCATCCATGGCCTTTCAAGTATAACAATAGTGCTAATGTACCTGTCTCACGCTTTGCAGCTTGGCCATCGGCTCGGTTGCAGGCCATGCCCAGCAGCGTCCGGATCTTTGTCTGATTTGGGTCGACGCCCACGCGGACATCAACACCCCCATGACCTCACCATCTGGAAACCTCCACGGCCAGCCAGTGGCATTCATGCTCAAAGAGCTGCAGGATAAGGTGGGGCACCCAATGTACTCCCTCAAAGCGTCGAGCTTAAAAATACCTCCCAGAACTTTGTTGAGCTTTGCAAATTTCCTGGAGCTTAAACACAGCCTGTAGTGCTGAGCAGGTTAATCAATGGTTTATCAAGTTTGGAAGCTCTCTGTCTGAAAGTCTCCTAGAAAACAACAACATTGTAAGATAAACATTATGAAGTATGCAAATTTACAGAACATAACGCAAACATGACTGAAAGAGTCTGTCCACTAAGACACAACATCACTCTTAATCTCGTCTTTCATGTTTTTGCACGTAGATGCCAGTGGTTCCTGGTTTCTCCTGGATGAAACCGTTTCTCTCAGCTAGAGATCTGGTTTACATCGGCCTGAGAGACGTGGACCCGGGCGAGCAGTAAGTAGCATGTACTCACATGTACTCACATCAATTCACTGTGATCCAGCATAAAAGTAATATTAAGTAATATTAATAACGAGACACCACAAATCACTGTGATGCCCCAACCAGAGATGCTTTTCACATTTCTGACACACGTATGACACAGCAACGAGCTACCATAAACGATGCGAATTTGGGTCTCAATTCAGCAACAAAGACAGCTGACAAAAACAGATGTATATTCAAAATATCAGACCGACGTGATTATGCATGTTTTAGTTCTAATTTCACTGGAAACAAACCCCATCTCCCTCTCACTAAGAGAATTGAGAAGTCAACACCATTTCAGACAAAACCAAGACTAAAGTCTATCACAAAAAAAGCACATCACTCTTTTTTTTTTTTTGATGATTTATTCAAGGCTCATGGTCAAAAAAGTCTCGAATTCCAATGTTGTCAAAACAAAAACTAACCAATCCTGGCCATCTGTAAGCTCATGTATACAGAAGAGGGCAGTTAGCACTTTCCTCTGAATGTTCAGCTGCCCTGTGACATTGCCTGAGCAGGTGTGGTGGCTTCACGTGTCTTGGAGGAAGCACAGGCTAGCCTCCGTGGTTGGTACCTGTCATGGTCATGTGATGGGGAGAGCAAGTTAGTGAGTGGGAACTGGCAGCTGATCAAATTCCAATAAAATTGGGTTGAAAATGGTCTTGAGAACTACAACCCTGACTCTACTGAGAAGCAGCGATGCGGTCAAGGCAATGATGGAATTCAACAACTGCCCTTAGGCTTCCATTATACATGAGTTTGCAGTAAACAGGTTTTCAGTTCCTTTCTCAGTGCAGCTTAATCCGTGAGAGAGGTTAGGTTGAAATATGGAGTATTTGCTTTAAATGTGCCGTTAAATAGACGAGGTCTGAGTCTGGCTTAATGCTCAGATCTAAAATGGTAAAGTGGTAAGAAGTCGTGTCTTGGTAACAAGGTGTGATGACAGAGATTTGTGGGGAGAAAAAACCAATCGTGTTTAGCTCGCATCTTTTCTTTCTGGTATACTTTCTAAGAATAGATGAGAACACATGATCTCATCCTACCTGTACAGACTGGTTTCCAGATTTCAGTGTAGTTATACGTGATGTGAAAGGAATGTCCGCCTTCACACTGAGTACAGTTATTAAATGACTTTAGTAACTCTTTAATAGCGGGTCCTGAGGCAGATCTGGCCCAGAAACTGCAAAGATCTTTTTTTTTAAATTATTTATACCTGTCATGACACATTTCTGTTTTCCACCTTTTCTCTCAGTGTTATTCTGAGGAACCTTGGCATCCAGTGCTTCACCATGCGGGATGTTGACAGGATGGGGATGCAGAGGGTTATGGAAGTGACGCTGGATCATCTGCTGGCAAGGTGCACATATTTACACACTTACACACACACACACACACACACACACACACACACGCACACACTGTATTTCCCGGAGTATAAGATGCTAGTCAGTCTGTCCATCATGGCATGTGGTGCTTTGTGATGTCTTCAGTGCTATTGTCTAGCTAGTGGACTAGCTAGCTAACGTTACAAAAACAGAATTAAAATAAAATGATGCACTTTAACACTAGCTATAGTTAACTCAATGTGACTGTGTCGTAGCTAGCGAGCTAATCTACCTATCTTGTGGCTAGGTATCTAAATGTTAGCATTTAAACTCAGTATGACAGTGTCCTAGTTAGCTAGCTAAGCTACCAGTCTTGTGGCTAGTTATCTAGCTGTTAGCATTTAAACTCAATCTCATAGTGTCCTAGGTAGTTAAGCTATTTGTCTTGTTAGCTAGCTGTTAGCTAACTGTTAGTATTCAACCATTTTGTTTTGTTCTGGTCAGAATTAGCTGTACCTTTGCTGTTACAAAGTTAACATAAAAATGTGCACTTTTAAAACTCATTATACTGTAGTATAAGACTCACTAAGGTGGCTAGCTACTTATTAGCTAATTGTTAGCATTTAAACATGAACAATTTGACATTAAGTATGTGTGATATGAAATTGTTTTTTAATAGCAAAAGCCATTTGTTTCTACTTTATTATTACTTGTTGGTTTGGAGACTCTGGCTAAGCTGTAGGCTATTGTTTTATCTACTTTGCTAATCTTACAGAGAAAAGCTGTTAGCTAATGTTAGCCTAGCAACGCTTGGCTTCAGAGTTTATTATGTAGATTATCCAAATATAAAATAAATGACTTTTCCTGTGGGTTCTAACTGTATCAATGGGACAGGTTTTTATTGCGTTTTAATTTGTGAAGCTAAATGACCTGTAATTCCCTCTGACAGGAAGCAGCGCCCCATCCACCTGAGCTTCGACATCGACGCGTTCGATCCCACTCTCGCTCCGGCTACAGGAACTCCGGTGAACGGAGGACTGACCTACAGAGAGGGAATCTACATCACAGAGGAGATCCATAACACAGGTAACAACACACACACACACACACACACACACTTACCATTCTGTATAAAGACATAAACACTGAATCAATCCTAAAGATTATGTTTCTAAGAATAAAAAAAATAAATGATGTGTGAAAAATGTTGTGAATATTAAACATGAACAAATTAAATATATAAGAAATGTTTAAAATATATACTGAGGTATATTTCTGAGTAATATATCTAATAAATAAAAACAATGACAGCCAAAAAATAATAATAAACACTCCTGTGTAAATAAACAAACTAAATTGCATATTATACTATAATATATACACTACAGAAATATATACTTAAATATATTATATAATATACATAAATGGTTCAAATTAACATTTATATTTTTAATATTTTAATGGCAGTGTAATTGAGATTTTATTACATATATTACACACATATATGCACTGTATTATATATTTTATATATTTCTTACATGCTGAAATTATACATTATAAATCATTCTAATATAATTATTTTACATAAATTAGAAAACTGTTAAAATTTTTAACTGCAATTCTATTTTGAATATAATTTAGAAATGTTTATCATATCTAATATTTCTCTGTTAAATATTATAAAAAGAAAATGTATACATACGTGTATACATATATGAAAGCAATATTTTAAAAAATCTGTTTTAAGTCATGGATTTTTTTTCCTCCGTAGGTTTGCTGTCTGCGATGGACCTGGTGGAGGTGAATCCGACGCTGGGCTCGAGCTCTGATGCGGCGGAGGCCACCGCCGGTCTCGCTGTGGACGTCATCGCTTCGTCTCTGGGTCAGACCCGTGAGCTGCAGGACACCGAACAACTCGGCCTGTAGAGCCACGAGGACTCGGACACGGACACGGGAGTGAAATGCAAACCTGCTTGGCATTCCAATGTTTAACCACAGACATGTATGAAAAAAAAAAAAAAAAAAAAACACTGCACAAGACAGAAAGTGTGAGAGTTTAAACCTTTCAGAGAGAGAGAACTACAATTGTTTGGAGTGAGAAGAGAGAAGAGAGGGAGAGAAGAGAGGGAGAGTGCCCCCCCCTCGCAAATAAAACGCACACATACCTATAGCATATAGCAACATGACTGACTGAAGGCGTGTTGGTACTATATACTAATACTTTGTTTAAATGGACTGTTGATTTTATGCAAAAGTTAGAATTTTTAATAATCTGTTAATCTGTTGGCTATCTTTTAAAAAAAAACGGGGTCTTTATGAATTTTTTCCGCATTTCTTCCATATGACCCGAAGTGTGTTACTGTCTCTCTTTAAAACATTGACAACTTTTAACAGTTGGATGTTTGTTTTTATGAGTGTTTTTCCTTTCATCATAACAAAATAAATTAAAATTTAATTTCCTAGTTCGTCATATTTGGGTGTGTAAATGTCATTCTCGTGTGTAATTAGATAGCTAGACTTCACTGTGAGAGTTCCTGCCTGCAATGAACAATTATTTAAGATGAGGGTAAAAAGCATAATGGATGAAACGTGCCAGATGTGCCAACGTTGTTTTACCACAAAAACCCGTGGACAAGATGGCTCATGTTTTTTTCCAGATGTGCCCCAAGCAACAGTAAAAAAACAATGACGCATAAGTGTGTCAATGTGACGCTGCTTAATAATTAGCATCTCTTCCGATTTTATCGACCAATCACACTACAGTCCCGCATTCCTTTTTTTCTGTCGGCTCACAAGATCGATGTTTGTGAATTCAGAGGTAAAAAGTTCGCCTGGTATGAGGCAAAGGTAAGCGCTATCAGAAGCAAGGGCGTGTCTTTGATGCCCTGCGTCCTTTCCCCTTCGGTGAATTTGCTTTTCTGCCAGGAAAATTTTATTTACATTTGATCTGACTGGCTGATTTAGAAAAGCAGGTCAAAAGAGGTAAATAATCATGATTTCTACAGGTAAAGTGTAAAAGCATGCACGTGAGACGACCTGAGGCGAGCTCACGCTGCCTTCTTGCCTCTGTAACCTGTGAGAACACGCCATCCTACACGTACAAGAATGTTTTTCAGGCGTGGTGCTCATACAAATCAGCACATAATCCTTGTAGTTTAGCCCAGAAAAAATACCAAGCATGCGTTCTTAAAACATGGCATGTTATTATTAGTAATTATGTTATTATCAACTTAACATGTAAAGCAAATACACTGCACAATTATCACACACACGCTTGGCAAACAGTGAGTGTCCTGGCCGATATAGCGCCCAAAGCGGAATTTACAGTTGGGGAAAGTGGGTGTGGCAGCAGCTGTCTGTAAACAAACCAGTGTGCCAGGTCTGTTGCCATCGTCAACTGCTGATGTTGCCAACAACCTGTCAATCAAAGTTGTTTTGCTTGCATAACATGTTGCATCAATAAGCCAGAATGTTCTGTTGATAAGAAAGCCTGCGTGGCCAGGCTCAGGATTTGAGTGTGTGTGGGGGTGTCTGTGTGGGGGTGTCTGTGTGGGGGTGTCTGTGTGGGTGTGTCTGTGTGGGTGTCTGTGTGTGTGGATGTCTGTGTGTGTGGATGTCTGTGTGTGTGTCTGTGTGTGTGGATGTGTAAGCCAGAGAGGTCAGTAGGTCACAGTGGACTGATATAGATGAGCAAGTGCACAACAACATTTGTGCCAGTACACTCCTGATAGTGTAGACGCTTTCTGAATGATCAAAACACACACACACACACACACACACAGACGATTAGACGGGTACATTAGTCAGCTGAACAAAGACACACCCTTCCAAGGACACTTTAATACTGTATCCAATACTACCCTGAAAGGCAAATACAAAGTGTTTCTATTAAATATATCAGGTTTAAGAGGTCAAAGGTCAGTTCTATTGCAGTGTTATCTAGTAAGTCGCAAAGAGTCAATTTACGCCACTTTTCATCCACCGTCGTACCCAAACGAGCGCATGAACGTTCCTCACGGACGCTGATTTTCACAGATTTGCATCCAAATAGAAGAAAATAAAGTCTTAAAAAGCTGTGCAAGTTCCTCCGAGCCTCCACA
Source organism: Pangasianodon gigas (assembly GCA_022758105.1). NCBI lineage: Eukaryota > Metazoa > Chordata > Actinopteri > Siluriformes > Pangasiidae > Pangasianodon > Pangasianodon gigas. The sequence continues at coordinate 32,923,182 of CM040456.1, read as the reverse complement.
AACCAACGTGACGGGACACAGAAGGCGCCGGAACACGTCAGCGTAAAAAGGCCAGTTTCTCCGTCTCACTGCGTCTTCACAGAGAGAAAGAGAGGATAGAGAAAAGAAAGACAAGGAGCATTCGGAGCACTCCGTCTCAGTGCCGGAAGAACTTGAGGTAGACCACAGCTCCCAGTATGGCCACCTCCATGACGATGATGATCCCCAGCAACAGCTTGTTGGTCATTAATCTGTCAGAAGATCAGAAGCTCACATGAATGAAGTGCACACGTACAAGGCCACGTGGTAGCTGAGCGGTTTTATGGGGGTGTGTGTGTGTGTGTGTGTGTGTGTGTTATTAACCTGAGATTTTTTTTTTTTAATCTCACCCTCATTACCTCATTACATTGCTTTGTGTCTCACTGTAATTCCCTGTGGATAAAAGCAGCAGCTGAACTGTAAGCGGTTATATATATATATGTGTGTGTGTGTGTGTGTGTGTGTGTGTGTGTGTGTGTGTGTGAGCGTGTGAGAGAGTGATGGAGTTCACCTGCGAGACATTGTGCGTAAGATCTTCCTGCTGCGGCTCAGATTCTCTCCGGTGTGAACCAGCTGAAGGAGCAATAATAATAATAATAATAATAATAATAATAATAATAATAATATCTATACTAATATTTAACATAATATGGACAGTACATTTAATGACAATACATATCTACATTTAATTCAACTGATCAATAATAATAATAAAAATAATTAATATGATAAAAATAATATTGAGGCATTTATCTACAAATACTATTAACATCTATCAAATATCTAAATGTATATAATCTAATGTAAATAATAACAATAATAATAATAATAATAGCATTATATCTATAATGCATCTATAGACAGTACTTAATAATACTATATACAGTATATTTAATAATAAATAAATAAATAAATAACTATTATCCGTACATACGATGACCCATCCATACATATAAAGAATACCATCATTAATAATATTAATACAAATATATTACTACTATATTATAACTACTGTATTACTACTAATAATAATTTATTGATAAATACAACTAGTAATAAAAATAAAATAATAAATAATAATATTTACGTATATGGCAATATTTATATTTAGTATATTTAATTACCATATATATCCATTATCCAGATATATATGAACACCATCATCAGTACTGACAGCTACAAATATCAACCTGTTATCTATTTACTACTGCTATTAATAATCTTTATAACACTGCTACTAATATTAATAATCTATTTGTAAATATTATTAATACCGCACATATATCCCTGTATCATTCATCCTGTATTTGTCCCCGTCCCTCCCCTCGTGCGGTGCTGAGCGTCTCACCCTGTCTCGGGTGCGGTCCAGCTGCTCCCTCTGCTGTCCCAGCTCCTCGATGATGTCAGTGCCGATCTGTTCGCTCTCCACGGCGATGCGCTGGCTGCGTGCGATGCTCTCGGTGGCGTTGTTCAGAGACTCGGAGCCCTGGATCAGTAACGCTCGCTGAGCCTGCTGCTCGGTCTGAAAACACACACACACACACACATATATATTATGATGACCCCTGACAGAAGAAACACACATTTCTGTCTCAGTCAGCACTCAGTACAATCTCCTGTGTTTTTCGTTTCCTCTGGCGTCACCGTAACGACCCAAAAACTCCGTAATAGAGATGGCACCAAACCGATATCGGTATCAACATCGGACCGAACCCTACATCAAACGGTGGAACGGATATCGGAGAAAACACATCGGAGATCGGATCCTGTGACAAAAGACCAAGACTGGAATTGGATTTGGAACTGGTGGAGTGTTTACACATAAAGAGACCTGCCTCGTTTTTCTTTTGTTAGGATTGATTTCATTATATTTATACTTTACAAGTTATAATATTTACAATGAACGTGGTTTTTGAAAGATTTTAACTGTACTTCAGTTTAAAAAAAAAAAAAAAATTAAGAAAACAATATCGGATGGGTGTCGGTATCGACTGATACTCAAGGCTTCAGTATCAGTATGAGAAGATCCCATCAACTCATCTGCTGTTAGCTTAATATGAGAGCGACACCCAGTGTTTAAACCACCAACTGAATTTTTTAGCTTTATTAATACCGACTTTTCATCAGATTTTTAAAATACCCTAGGGCTGGGCGATATAATATCAATTTCGTAATAAATCAATAACGCAATAATTTTTTCAGAAATATGGATATCGTGATATTATTAAAATCCATGACTGTATTAATTCAGTGTTAAATTACAATTTTTTATGTATACTTAATTTTGATAAATAGAAATGCCATTTCTATTTGGACAAATAAAAATAAAATGATTTTTTGTAGACATTCAATAAAATGATCAACAAACAGGTTTTTTTTTTTTTTTTTTTATGTTTTGCTGGCCGTTAGTTAACAAACTTAAATATCATGTTGCTTACTATGCATTGTAGAAATGTCTTTCAGAATCATGATGTGATATTTTCATCATATCGCCCACCCCTATCTGATACGCCACTGATTAATTAATTAAAAGTTTTGGCACCTTGTGAAAGCATCATTGCTCCATTTCAGCTCACTTTAAAGTCTGTTCCTGTGATGAAGTGTCTCAAAGCTTCAGCTAACAAACAAAGATGTCTACGACCACTCTACGACCACTCTACGACCACTCTACGACATCCTGTTCCTCGTACTCACGCTGCGTTCGTTCTGAGCGCTGTAGATGCCATGCCCGCTGTCTCCCGTCCGCGAGGAGAAGCCGAACCCGGTGTCCGAGGCATGCACCTGGCGCTGCAGCTTCCCCAGGTCTCTGTGGTACAGCCGCACTTTGGAGGACATGGAGTTCCTGAAGGAGGACGGGGCGCTGAGAAGCTCCTGCTCCATCTCCTTCAGCTGGGACAGAGACCAGGACCAGAGACACGAGAAAGAAGACAAATCTGACTACCAAATCACTGACGGAAGTCTTAAAATGACATTACTCAGGTTTTAATGATGCTCTGCTGCCCCCTAGTGAGTGCAGAGAGGCATGGCAACAGATTTAATACAGGTGTCGCTTTTAAAAGTGTCTGATGACTTGATCAGGATAAACTGCTAAGTTTGATCGTATTTATTGATGTTTGAATTATGATTTTTAAAATACTAGGCACTGATGTGATACAAAATTCAGAAAGTACTGCATCTTGTTTTTCACTGGTTGGACAATTAAACCATTACATATTCACACGCACAGTATATGGAACTAAAAGAAGTAAAAGATGTGAGAAAGGGAGAACAGGGGGAACGTCAGCCATCTTGCTCCATACAATTACTCCAAAGAATTTACTGGATTTGTTGCTTGTCATGAATAAGACACGGCTATGATTTGGTCCCGTGGATCAAATTTATACATTTATACCACAGGTTACAAATTAAAAAAAGTAAACAAATGACTAATATTCTTTAAAAAAAAGTCTATGTTTAATATCAGCCATTTCTTCCTCCACAAAAAAAAAAAAAAAAAAAAAAAAATAGTTCCACTAAATTACAGGGTCATATTAATGCGCTCTTCCTACTACGGTCTGGTTTCTATAGTAACAGCTCCTGAACAGGGACTTGACGCTCCACATAAACCTAATCTCTGATACGCTGTTAAGTTTTCTGTAAAGCAACGGTTATTTAACATTTATGGAAGAGGAAGGAGTCTCCAGTGTCAGCGCTTTGTAACAATCACAGGTGAAGCTTGAAGTTTTCTGAGATCTTCAGGACAGAGGAGTTTGGAGACAGAAAAAGAGATCCTGGTGAGGGAACGACTGATTACAGCTGCTATAACGTAAGCGAGAACAGGAACTAACTGATTCTGTAGATGTTCCACAACATTAAATGGAACAATAAATGGATAAAAATAAAAGTATGATGCGTCACATTTCTATGGTATAAGAGGAATAAAATACATCGGGATTACTGTTATCGGATTATTTTCCTATAACAGCACACCGCATGCCGTACGCAACGGAAATGTGTAAGCTTCTGAGAAAAGTCACATGTTAAAGACACTATTCGTGAGGATTGTGTTTATTTTCTCTGTGGCTTTTAGCGCAATCCTCTAAGTCATTCCCACATCATGTGACCGAATCTAACCCCTGAGGATACTGAATTATTATCATGTTATTGCCAGCCAGTAAAACGACACGTCTGTAACTGTTACTTACCATCTCCTGCGCCTCTCCATGGCGCTCATCAAACCCTCGCACCAGCTTCTTCTTCTCCTCTGAGAGCAAATAAAAATTAAACAGTTCAAAAAGTTTACTGTGTCTGTATGAATAATTCAGTGTGATGTAACAGGACAGCGAGCGCAGACAATAACTCTGGGGTTTGCTCTTCATCCAGACAGGACAGACCGGGCCTGACGTGATACTGATCCTAAACAAGCGTGATGTCATGATCAAATCCCCGTCAAAAAAAAACCAGGCTATTACAGTTTATTACATCACACTGCTGTTGATTCTGATTGGTCAGGAAGGGTTGATTAATTTTCTATAACAGCAGCTCTGACATTATATTAATGCACTCATTCTAATACGTTATCGTTAAACTGTGTGTAATCGCTGATATGGTGAAGTAAGGAGACGTTTATTTAACGTTTATGGAAGGAGTCTCCAGTGTCAGAGCTTGGCAGACAGTCAGAGGTCAGAGGTGAAGCTGTAACCTTTTTTTAAGTTTTTCAATAACTTCAGGACAGAGGAGTTTACGCTTTTTGCGATTTCTTGGTCACACGACAAGCTGCATTTTTTCTGTCTTATGAACAAGAGAGAGGCTGGTGAGCGAATGATATTTATGCTGCTCTTACGGAAGAAAAAAATTATTTCACAACATTAAATGGATAATCTATAAACAGATAACCGGTATGATATCGGTGTAATAAATATCGCGGTATATTACATAACCAATTATCGGGACATACCTACAACCCAACATCAGACTAGCTAGTATTTAGACCAAGACACCAAGCTAGGTAAGTGTTTATAAACAAAAAAAGGATTGACTTGATTTTCCTTTATTAAACATTAAAAATGTGTTAAATAGATGTTTCTATTTTAGAAAGATTTACTATTTACCGCCTTGGGAGCGAGTCACTCGATCAGAGATCAGCTTCAGCTCCTCATACAGAGATCTGTACATCTCATGAAGCTTCTCAAACTCCTCCGACGACATTCTCGCGATTTTACAGCCTTAAACCCTGCAGTGTGTCTAAAACGAGCAGTTAAAGCTGTTAAACACAAGAATGAACCACAAATCTCCGCTTCTCAACAGCTGCACTATCACAACATCCTGGAGGAAGTGTTCTTCCTACACTCGCGTAGGTGTCCTCTGCACTGCCTGTGTGAAAATCATGACATAAACACGGTTTCAACGTAAATTATATGTTTTTAAAAAAAGTATTAACATTTTAGCAACATATACTATTTATATGTATAAATTATGTAATTTAACATTTAAAAATACAGAAAGGTACATCATGTTTATACAGAAATAATCAGGCAACTCTTAGCCGTCTTTCGCACAGCAATGCATTGTGGGTTGTGTAGTTTTTTAACAAAACAAGGTCAACATTGTTCTGTAATCTGATAAAATATTAACACATATAGATTTACATGTCTAAATGTTTTTTAAATAAATGTGTTAAGCTTTGTAGCTGCTCAGAATGGTTTCTGAAATGTCTGAATAACAGGAAGAAAAAAAAAAAGAAAAGAAAAAAAAAAAAAAAACCGGTGCAGGTCACGTGATCCTCATTTCATCGTCAATTCACTTTTAAACTATTTCTGGTTTATATATGATTTACGGATTGCTATAGGCTCATAGATTAGACACTGAATAATACACATAATCTGTGATGTGCTGTTTTAATCAACTGCCTCGAGTCACTTTTACGTTGTAGTGAACGTTTAATATTGATTGTAGTGCAATAACGGTTTTAAAAAAAACTACACTTCCCACAAACCCCCGCGCTACATTAGCTAGTGAACGTTCGGTTAATCATTTCTTCGCTAACTAGAAAGCTAACGCGTAGCTTAGTTATATTATTCGCTTTAACCTGCAACTTCATTATACAATCCACGTCTTTAGCTAGCTGTTTCGTTTATTTGCTAGTTGGAGCTCCGAATACCCGGATGAGACGGCGCTATCTGATTAGCCCAGACGACATTTTTTGACTACGCGCTACCGGGAAGGAAAACTACAACTCCCATGATGCTCTCTGCGCCCAGCGAGTGGGAGGTGAAACAGCGCGCATTATCACAGATTCAGACCTGCAAGTTGTAACCGTTTGAACAGCACGCGCGCTGTATTTTTCTTTTTTATTTCCGCTATCATGATGATGATGATGATGATGATGGTTGTGGTGGTGGGCTCCGGGGTCTTGGCGTTAATCCTGAGACTGATGTCGCCTCACATCAGGTAGGTGCACTCTTATAATCTGAAATATTGCTGCAAATATTTAACGGATATGTCCGTAAATCACGGGCTCGCGCACTGGGAAGCGTATTTAAATACATCATAATGTGTTGGTGGAAAAAAATAATAAAAGATAATGGCATTCAGTTTCCACTCCAGGTCTCTGAAGCAGAAATACTCCGATTAAGAGCCTTGTTTAAATGTTTATCACACACACAACACTATAGCGCTTAAAAACGCACATCACTGATCATATTTTCATACATTTCCAGAGTCATTTTCTTGAATTATCACCATAGTAACCGCCCCCGCTGAATATAAAGATGATCCGCTTAGGAAACCGGCCAATAAGAGCTCTCCGAGGGCGGGGCTAATTATGCATGCGCAGCGTAATTATGCAGAACGCAATCTGATTGGCTGTTGAGGATCCGTGCGGTCGTACGATCAAGAAACAACCGTGTAATAAACAGAAAAATATACAATTGTAATTTTTATATATATATATATATACATACACACAGTACTGTGCAAAAGTCTTAGGCACCCTATATTTTTTATTACAAACTTTGTTATAGATGTTTATTTTCTGACCTTCTTTTTGTGTGTGTGTGTGTGTGTGTGTGTGTGTGTGAAGGAAATATGCAGCAGGTGGAGTGTGTGTGTCCACAGCACGTCTGGACGGGAAGACAGCGCTGATTACAGGAGCGAACACAGGGATCGGGAAAGAGACGGCGCTGGACCTGGCTGCACGGGGTGACGGACATGCAAATGAAACACTATCTAATCTATAACTGACAGCCGATTAACAACATTCACGTAGAAACGTAGAAAGAAACTTTACTCTAAAACATCAGATTTTTGTGGATTTTTATGTCACTGTGGATTGAAGACACAATGTTAGACTTTAATACTATCTGAACAAAAGTTACATATTGCAGCTTTAATGGAAAAGTTAGTCTAAATTTATCAAATTCAGAAAATGTCTGCAACGGAGCTAAATGACCAAAGTAGCTAACGAGTAATAGAAATACATAGTCCATATCTAATTCCATTTTTCCCCCAGTACTTTTACACTTATGCCTAATCATATAATATCATTATAAATGTTATTATATATGATTAATCTTATGATTAAAGTATACATACTATTATTATATTATTCATTATAATTCTATTACAATATTATAATATAGTTCATTTCCAATTTATTTTATTATATTTTATTGCGTAAATGACATGAAGGTCCCTGCTGCTTTTAAACTGTTTTGCTAAAACAAGTTTTAAGATTAAAGAACTTTACTGATCAAATATGAGATGAGCCTTATGGAGATTTGGAGATGTATTAACAACAAAGATTTTGTGTGAGAGAGGCTTCTGTTACTGTTTAGATACTTTACCCTGGTAGCTTCAGGAACACAGGAAATTACTTTTTTTTTCACCCAACTGTTTCTGTAAAAATCCTCACAGTGTTTGTACGTTTGTATTTATTTTTTGTACGTGCAGGTGCGCGAGTGATTCTGGCCTGTCGGGATGTGAAGAAAGGTGAGGAGGCGGCGGCGGAGATCCGCTCACGTGTGGGTGGTGCACAGGTGGAGGTGCGAGAACTCGACCTGGCGGATACCTACTCAATACGAGCATTTGCACAGAGATTTCTCCGAGGTGCATATGCGCGCTCACACACACACACACACACACACACACACACACACACACACACACACACACCTGAACCCTGATCAGACTTCTGAAATATATCTCATGAGTGTGGAGAAAAACCAGACTGAATATCAAAAGCTGATATAATGCCATCTAACACACACATGTAGATCAGTGTATTCCCTCACTGTATTACTATTAGCAGTGCAGAATTTCCCAGAATGCACTGCAATCTGGTTTGATTTCTTATTTAAATCAGCTGTTTGCCCTCAAACCTCTCATCATTTCCTCTCTTCACACAGAGGTGAGTCACCTGCACATCTTGATCAACAACGCCGGGGTGATGATGTGTCCTTACATGAAGACTGCAGACGGCTTCGAGATGCACCTGGGCGTCAACCACCTCGGTGAGGGAAACTTCTAGCTGATGAGAAATGTATTAAACAAAAAGATGATACAACCCAATAATAATATAGAGTTATACTCATATAAAGGTTAATTACTGCATTTCCAAATAACCTCAACATCACACTGTATAACAGTAACCTTTACTGCATGTAAAATCCAGCATCAAGTCTTAATAAAAGCATAGACGCTAATCAGTGTGTACTGATCTTAGGTCACTTCCTGTTGACGTACCTGCTGATCGGTGTGTTGAAGCGCAGCGCACCGTCCCGTATCATCGTCGTTTCGTCCCTGGCACATTATTTCGGCTGGATCCGATTCCACGACCTGCACAGTCAGGGGAGCTACAACAGCGGCCTGGCCTACTGCCAGAGCAAACTGGCTAACGTGCTCTTCACCAGGGAGCTAGCGCGCAAGCTAACAGGTGCACGAGAGACTTCGCACCATAATATACACAGTATAACCTTTTACTTAGCATTAGGCAACTCACTCTTCAAGGCATGAGTGTACACTATTTATAAAATTTATCTCTGAATGTTACACAGCGCTGAAACTGGAGACTCCTTCCATAAATGATACATCTCCTTACAGCTCCTTAAACTTCAGCATATCAACGATTACACACGTTTTTAAATCCGTTTATGTGACGTCCCTGTGAGTGAGCGGTTACTATAGAAACGATAACGTATTAGAAGTAGTGCGTTAATATAAACCCGTGACTTGCAGCTGCACTACTGTCAGAGCTGACCAATCCGAATGCAGGCTACAACAGCGCTGTGGTGTTTTTTTTTTTTATTATCGCTCCATCCTTAATGCTGACTCGACCCTCCCCAGGGCTGAACGTGACGGTGAACTCGGTGCACCCGGGGACGGTGATGTCCGATTTGGTGCGTCACTCCACAGTGATGTCTCTGCTGTTCGCGTTGTTCTCTGTATTCCTGAAAACGCCGCAGGAGGGAGCGCAGACCTCCATCTACTGCACAGCGGCTGAGGAGCTGCACTCCATCACGGGAAAACACTTCAGGTGGGGTGTAACCTGGTTTCAAAATTATAGGCACCCCACAGTTTTTAACGGTCTGTTAAACTATGTAAGTATTTTTATACCTATTAGGTGTCTTTTTGGGTTTTTTTTTCTAATGATGATAAATGCAAAATGGATTGTCCATGTGTGTGCAGCCCCAACCTCATATTTTTAAATATTCTTTGTGATTCGTCTCCCTTACTGATTGGATGAAAAAAAGGATTCTTATTTTATACAGCCACTTTTGTCTCTTTCTCTTTCTAAAGGGTACCAATAATTCATAAACTCTAAGCAATCTTATGAGTCTTGTTTGAGAAAAATGGGATAATAAATTCATTCCCTTTCTCAGTGACTGTGCTCCAGCCTCCGTCGCTCCTCAGGGCCGCTGTGATGAAACCGCTCGGAGGCTGTGGGACGTTAGCTGCGACCTCCTCGGTATCGAATGGGACTGAGATCACTCTTCTCTCCATCGCAGACCCGTCATCGCAACCCGTCACTCAGACGAGACATCCATTCTGTTCTACCAATTTGCCAAACGCACTTAATACCACTTTAAGCTTATTTAAGAAATGGGACCTGGGATCCCAGTGTCGTTTCAGTTGTACGTCGCTGTAGGGCAAGCAAAAATTTTGAGTTTCATTTCTTTGTTAGAAATTTGAACGTTGTTTTAATTCACGCACATTTCACCTCCTCCCCACTGCAGCTACCTAGAATCGTACTGTTTTTATACAGAAGTAAATTTGTTTTTTACTACTGTTACATTCATGACAAGAGAATATAAATATTTAAATATATATATATATATATATATATATAATGTACGGAAACACTATTATGATTGGCCACGTTTTCCTACTTTTCTTATATGAAGGGTCACATGATGACCAGTTGTGGTCTGATCACATTTAACTATTTTGATAAAGATTTAAGGCATGAAAGATTTTATATGTTTGCAGTTGACTGAAAGTCTTGCAGAAATACACACACATTCTGGTATTGCTGTAATTGTGGGGACTGGATGTTCTCAAAAGCACATTAATGTAACAAAATTGCTTGCTGTTGTGCCATATGGAGAGACCTAGCTAATTTGGAAAAAGAAAATGACTGAATTGGGAGAAAATTGCTTAGGGAGATGGAAATTTGCACTTTTTAGGGATCCAGTCACTTAGTGCTAGAAACTTTTCCTTAGAATTTTCTCACTTAGGGGTCCAAGCACTTTGTTCTAAAACCCTGTTGTTTTGTCAGGATTCTTATGGTCCTCCTTCTTCTTCTTATTCTTCTTCTTCTTCTTCTTGACTGGATAGACATGAGCCCAATTTGAACAATCAAATATATATATTTTATTTTGAGTCACTGGCTTACACTGAACAGAAAAGCCTTAAGGATCATACAAATCCATCTGCAAAGATTTTGAGCTACTTTGCATAGTTGGCAAATCCTACATCTGGTAACTTTGACCTAGTCCTTGCAAATTTATTGTCAAATCTCAGAAAAGTGTAACTATCAAAGGTTGGAAAAAACATTGAAAAATTAAATAATAATAATAATAATAATAAATGATATGATCGCTACAAACCTGTTCACAATGGAACTAAACTTAAACAACTCTAACTGCTTTGGTTGGTTCGAAATTTATTTTGAGGCATGGTGGTCAATAATGGGGCTATAAAATTCAAATAATTGTTTTACCAGAGCTTTTAAATTAAGTTGTATTTTGGACCCAGAAGTGGGTTTTTTGATCAGTGTTATAATTGGGGGGAAAAAACTGACAAGCAGACAAACAGACAATAGCCAATCACATTTCAGCTGGTATTTGACAGGATATGTTATTATTATAATCATAAAATGGATAAATACTGATAGCATTGATGAGATTTCTGCTCAATAATGACACTGTGTCACTTGTGTATTCCCCAAAATCAAACTGACTTAAGAAAAAAAGTTATTGCTTCATCATTTGGCAGGATTTAATTCCATTTACTATATGACTGTATTTACATGCATCAGCTGTATTTATTCTGTGCAAAGGACAGTGTAAACATTATCTGTTATTATCTGACATCAGTGTGTCCATAGAGCAAAAGCACATTATTTCCCTTTAAGTATTGAATTATCCAATGAACCGAGTGATTAAAGTGATTAAAGGCAAGCAGGTGAAAAGAAAGCAATGAAATCTAAATTAGTCTGGAAACTTCTCCTAGAAGACGTTCTCAATTACAGAATGGGTCAGACGTAAGAATGTCGAACAACACACACCCCAAATAAACTTGACAAACTCTCATCCAAAGACAGTGCTAATCATTTCAGAGAGCTTTACACTCTGTATTGCTCGTACAACAAATGATATGTTAAAATACTCTTTAGGCATTATAACAAGCGCTTTAAACATCTGTGCTGTTTGCAGAATATTCCCTTATCGTTTCGTTTTATTTTTTATTACTAATGCCCTCGTTCTGAGGAAGCATACATCCCGCAGTTTGACCACAGTAAATCCATGACATTCAGGTTTTCTATATTGGTTAAACAGCAGCATTGTAAAATGTTTCTCAAGGGAAATCATACTCATTTCTTGAAAGATTAAAATATTGATCCAACTGTGACGTGTCTGTGTAAACCCCAGGCCAGTGGGCGTGTCTTTGGGCGTGTCCTTGAAGTTTTAATATATAGAAATCTTCCCAGGATGCCCGTCAGGTTCAGTTATGCTAGCTAGATAGAATATGACTTAAAATCCTTTGCCTGTGCGGTTAGTTCACGTTAACTACCTGGATTGAATAAGACTTAATTCCCTGTCAGAAATCCTGTCAGATTATCACAAGTTAGCCTGCTAGCTAGAATATGACTTAAACTCTTGTCAGGCGAGCTCATGTTAGCTTGCTAGCTAGAAAAGGACTTAAAATCCTGTCAGAAACCCTATCAGATTAGTACATCCTAGCTTACTATATAGAATATAATTTAACATCCTGACATAATGTTAGCTAGCTGTATGAATACGATTTAGAAATCCTGTCAGAATAAGCACGTTAGCTTGCTAGTGAGAATATGACTAAGTTCTGGCAGAAATCCTGGCAAATGAGTTTGGGTTATTTTAGCTGGATAGTTTATGACAAAATCCTGTGAGAAATCCTTTCAGATTAGTGCAGGTTAGCTTGCTGGCTAGAATATGACTTAAAATGCTACCAGAAACCCAGTCTTAATAACTCAGACTTAATAATTCTCTCAGAAATCTTGTCAGACTAGCTACATGTTAGCTGGACAGAATATGACTTAAAAATTCTGTCAGAAATCCTGTAAGGTTAGCTCATGTTATCCAACCGACTAGAAGATGACTTAAGGTACTATTAAAATCCCCTCGGTTAGCTCATGCTTGCTACCTAGCTGCATAGAATATGATTTAAAAGACCTTTCTGCAATCTTGTACGATTAGCGCGTCTGCTTGCTAGCCAGAATATTTCTTTAAACTGCAGTCAGAAATCCTTTGCTCATGTTTGCTAGCCGACTAACAAAACCTATCCCCGTGTCTGAATCTAGCACCCTCCTCCATACCCTACGAATAACACTCTCTACACGATTTATAAAACTGCCAAACTCCCTAAATAGTGCACTTCATTGTAATTAAGGTGTGGTTTTAGACAGGCAATGTGATAATACATGAGAGCTAATGATGAAAGCTAAGACACACTTTGTGTAGTCTGAATACTGAACCTACTAATCAAACGAATACAGTATAAGATGAAAAATTTGCGTGGTTTAATTCATATAAGCCGGAAACACAGCGAAGAAACAAAGCAGAATCGGTAAGGAACGATAAGGAAGCACCCTATTTATCTGAGGTAGGAAATTAAGATGAGGCTAATACTGGATGCTGCCAAAAAAGATTTTCGTTTAGTAACTGAACACTATTTATTGAGCCCAAACTCAGCCATTAAAGGAATACACAGCGTTTCTCTTACGCCAATTGTATACGATCAACCAAGGCATTAGCTAACATTAGCTGACTTTAGCTTCTTTAGTGAGCTACGAGACTATTGTCGCTAACGAGTAATGGAAGCTTATAGGCGTTATAGAGTTGTTCAGTGCTTATGTGGATTTTCAGACTGTATAAACGTGGACAAAAAGACATTGCAGTGCTAGAAACAGTCCTAGCCACATCAGACTCTGTTACGATCCGTGGCCTAAGGTGTGTAAAACAAAAACAATTATGTAATAATATAGTTCACATTTATATGTTAATTTTATAATACTGACTTTTTCAGGAAACCTTATGTACGGTTTTTTGAAGCAGATGTACGATGATTTACGTATGCAGTTTGTAAGAAGGTAAACTGGTAGCTATTAGCTTCTCTTACTTGTTAGCTATATTAGCCTCAAAGCTCCAGTCTTGGCCTGATTGAGTGAATTTGGAGTAGTAGGGGAAATTGTGTGTATTTTATTTTTGGCCTGACTGTTCATTTAAGAGCATGTCCATCTGTCTGAGAAAGGTGCAGTAAAATTGCGAGTGGTTTTTAAGACGTAATTTGATGCCACAATTGTTCTGTACTGGCTTTTGTAAGTTATATTACCCTGTAGTAAATAGTACTGCGCCTACAATGCTGCCGTTAAAAAGAAACTTTGCTCTTGTGTAGACATGTCCTTACGGCAAACAACTAGGGGTTGGTTATGGATGCGACCCTAAAGTCACATGACCTGATCATGTGACAACATGGGGCATGTCAGTGATTCATTTCCAGCATCTCACAAACCCACGACCGCCCAAACAGAGCAGAGCTTTGAGCCCCAGTCGGTCTTTTGAAGCTAGAGTCCATCAGAAATTAAGCCACCGATGCTACCTGTTGTTGCCGTGGCGTTTCCGTGACGCCGGCTCCTGGTGTTCAGAGAGCCACTGACGGCAGATCTCTTGCATGACGGAGTCGTTCGAGACCTCAGCGGCCTGGAGAACGTCCTGTACGAGCAAACACGCCTTCACAGGGTCCAGCTTCACCGCCAGGAGATACGCCGCTCTCAGCTTACTGCACATCAGGTACGCTTTTATCTACACACACACACACACACACACACACACACACACACATAGAAAAGAGTATTTGTATTAGATGGCATTATTAAAACAGTACTAACATTTTAAAAAAGGAGAAAACCAAAGAAATGGAAGAAAGATTACTTTATTCTCTGTGGATTTGGACTCCAAAATCAGAGACTCCAACTCTTTGGCCTGAAAGAGAACAGATCAAACAGAAGCTTTCATTTAGGTCCATGACAATATATCGGGATGACTGTACATTGTTGATCTTCTGCTTTACTGATAAAAATAAATTAATGCGTGTGACCTATTTTTCGAAAGGTATAAATCAGAGAAAATGTAATTTAAAAAATTTAAACTTAATTTTTGTATGGCAAGTTTATGCTGTTTATCATAAAACACCCCTAGTTTGAGGACATATTCTTATCTGTTTCCAAGATCCTTTCCAGAACCATCAGTGTAGGAGGTACAGCACTGATCTATAATTATCTGCCCTACATCCATAATATTCCTTAGGACTTCATATGAAATGATTACGGATTTCTACTCACATCCGCAGGGTTTTTGTCTGAGGCAGAGACGCAGCTGAGCACAATGGTGTCGCAGTCGTGTTTGGTGGCGGTGCCCGACTCGCTCACACACTTCAGCAGCTGGCGAGCAGCCTGGTACTCACGCAGGCACACCAACCGCTGACCAACACGCATGTACACGGCCAGCGCGTCTAACTGAAAATCCTGAAAACACACAGAGTGGGAGAGAGAAAGAGAGGGACAGAGAGACAGCAAGAGTGTTTGATGAAATACAAGTCTCGGTATTGGACTGAAGCTTTTGGACTCGGCTGTATATCATATTATACGGTAGATGTGAATGATGTGAATCATATCGTCTTACCTGTATGACTCGATAAGCGATGCCGAACCCCTCCTCAATGTTTTTGCCCCCCAGCATCACCTACAGAGAGAGAGGGACACACACACACACACACACACACAGAGAAGCAGTGCGTGAACTTTATGCTTTGAATAGGTTCAGGTAATTCTTTGAGAGAATATCCTCTGACGTCACCATGCGTCAGCAAACAAAACATCGATCCCGCGCCCACAAGCACACCAACAACAGACCAGCAACGCATATTAGTGCATTTTCTGAAAACAATATCAAAACTATTGTTTTAATACGAAAACTATAACCAAATCAACCTTCCGCTTGTTCCATACAAACAGAACTTTCCTGAATAAGAAATAATCAGTGCGGGCAGCTCACCCTGCAGGCCACTTCCACCTTCATGGAACTTCCTCCAAAAAGAGTGGGCGGGGCACTGTTGCCTGTAGGGGTGGGGCTTGTGGCGGCTCTAGAGGAGGAGGAGCTTTCACATCGATGCAGGAAACGTGTCACTTCCAGCTGCAGCATGATAGTGTTCATGTGTCTAACGGAAATAGAACACAACAGTCCCTGTTAGTTGTTGTGTAACCAAACGTGAATAAATTAAAGACGCTGAAGATAAATAATCATCGTGAAGGAATTCCTGATTTTGCCGATTCCCTAATCCACATGAGGTGTTTGACCTGGAGACGTCGTTGGAGCTCATTCTTTTCCTGAAGGAGGAGGATGATGACGACGAAGAAGAGAAGGTTTTGCGGCGGTTCTGTTGTTCCTGTAGGAAGGCCCTCAGGTGCTCTTTGGCGCGGACCAGCCAGCGCTGCTGCTCGCCCAGCTGCACGTAGGAGTGAGCGCCGTGTGTGAAGAAGCGGATACACGTCATAGCCGCTCGCACGTGGTCCTGAAAGCAAACACACACATTTACAAAATGACATAACATACTTATTAATACTATTTTCATTAGAAATGTAAAATAAGATTATATATATATATATATTTTTTTTTTTACATTACTGGCATTACAATCAATTTGGAACATAAGCTGCGTTCGACTAAAACTCTTTACTCGTTCGACTTTCAACAAGGAAAATTCCACTTCAATCTAAATGTGTTCAGTACCATCATGAACTGCTGTAGTTGGTACAGGGTGTGGTAATGACCCTTGCGCTGGAGCATCTGGCACGCTGGTATCAGGTATCGCCCCCAGCTCTCCAGCGTAGCGTCCTGAGTCTCCAGGAGCCCCTGCAGGACGCCCAATCGGCCTCGTTCCAAACACGGCTGGAGTACGCCCTCCAGAAACACCTCTTCTGAACACTCCTGCAGAACATTGAGACAACCAGACACTCGGTCTCCATTCAAAAGTCATCCAAGAAAACGCTAATGGTTGTTAATGTGTTCTTATTAACTACTGTTACGCTCAATAATCTGCAAAGAAACATAATAAACCAGTTCTAAATAGCAAACTAGGGCACCATGTAGGTGTGGAATGTCAAAATAGTGCGGTACAACAAGTAAGTACTATTTAGCAAAGGGTGTTAGTTAGCTGGCTAAGCATTTAACAACATTTAACATACAAAAAGTATGCACCTGAGATAGTGTACTTTTAGTAAGGAAGGATTTGATTTGGGACACAACCATAAAAAGACTGAAACATCTCTCCATAACCTTTTAATTCACACAGTGACCCCAGTATTTTGACTTGCTGGTGTTAACATTCCGGTTTTCTTAAGAACAAATTCAAAATAGTACACAGAAACCCCAATGCTGTCTCAGGATGGCACAGGACTTACATTTACACAGTGAACATGACAGTATTTTAGGTGGTGTGTATTGTGGGTGTAACCTTGCTGAGCAGATATGTGAGTGCGTCCTTCAGGCAATCGTGACGCAGGTAGAAGGAGATGAGGCTCAGGTGTGTGCCGTAGCTCATCAGGTAGTACACACACTCCTGATGGTGTCCACAGCGCTGCACCCGGCTCTCCGTCCGGTCCACCGGTGCCGTATCGCGCAGAGCCTCCTCCAGCTCAGTCAGGGACGCCAGGATATCGTCATCTACCGTCTGTAACAAAAATAAACACACACACAAACAAATAGTATACACTGCAATATTAGAATATAGTATATTTCTTCAAATTGAATGGTTACAGATGTTTAAATAACATATAATTAGACAAACACAACCTGGATAAACCTAATTTATTTAATCAGAATTTTAAGGAAAGAAGTGATCACTGAAGGTGATACAACCAGTTAACTTTTAAGGGGGCAATTACTTTTTCTCATTAAAAATAAAAAACAAATTAATAAAAAAATATTATGCATTTACTTTCTCCAGTATTGCATTTGTATGACAAATAATAACGTAACAATAAAGGAAATCAGGAAGGGATGATTTTTTTTTCTACTCTGCGTTCTGTTTAACCCGTTAATCACGTTCTATAACATTAGAGAACAAATCCGTATATGATGACTGAATGTTTAAAATGCACCATGTCACCAGGCATGTGAATATCTCGAGCTCTAAGGCAGACTTGGATGTCTGAGCTGAGCTGTCTCTGTCCTCACCGTGCTCGGCGTGAGTCGGATGGTAGACTCCAGGTGCTGGACGATCTCCTGCAGCAGTCGTGACCCCAGGTTCAGCTGGTTTCTGTCCACTGGAGCTTTCAGGCAGCGGGCGAACTTCTCCCGGGCTGCGCTCAGAAATCCGGCTTTCAGGAGCGCCATGCCCCACGCGTGCCACACGCCGCTCGGGTCCAGACCGCTTTTAGTGGACACCTGAGATAGGGACAGAGGTGAGAACAAAAACATAAAACCCTGTAGGGGTGTAGCCATTGAGGACCAGAGTTTGACACATGTGATCAAGTTATATGTAAACTCCAAAAATTTGGAATCTTAAAAGCCTTTAGGAGTGACATAAACCTCCTCACCTCCACAGCCAGCTGATAATACTCAGCCTCGAGCAGCTGGTTCCTCAGACGCATCACTGCCGTCGTTTCCAAAATGTCGTCCAGAGACGGGATGTACTTATAGTTAGCACTGACCAGGATCTTCAGCACGTCCACCTTACTGATATAGCTGTAGTGATGAAACATAGTGATGAAACAGGGAACATAGCAACACATCAGTGTATCTGTGAGAACTGTGGGATGTATGAGTGTGTGCGTGTGACTGTGTGTGTGTGTGTGTGCTCTGACCTGTCACACAGAGCCAGGTCCTGGCTGCGTCCAGCTCTAACAAACATCAGCTTAGCGCTGAACATGAGCTGCTGCATGACATCGGTCAGGAGACGTGCATCCACCTCAGGATTGGTCAGTTTGCATGAGATCGAGCAGCAGTGACCAATCAGCTGGTGACCGCAGGCAGCGTGGTCACTGTGAAGGGTGAGGATGGACACACACAGGGACGCGCTGGGTGCCTGACAGAGTGAGTGAGTGAGAGAGAGTGAGAGAGAGAGAGAGAGACAGAGAGAGACACACCAGAGTGACTTTGGGATCAGATTATTTTATACAACAAAAAGCTTCCTTAGCATTGACAGACAGATAAAAAAAAAAGAGAGACAAAGAGAAAGACAAAGAGAAAGTCAGGTATATAGACAGACAGTCAGACAGAGAGAAAGGAAATCAGACACACAGACAGATTAAATGGACAGATTAATGGACAGCAGCTATACAGTTCATGGAGTATAATTATGAGGTACAGGTGCAGAGTAAAAGGAAGGAACCACTCGGCAGACAGTCAGGCAGACAGACAGACAGACGGAGGTAAACATGGACCTGTTCGTAGTAGAATTCGCTGAGTAGCTGCTGGTTCTCCTCTGCATTGGGACTGAGTCTGTACTGCCTCTGAGGAACCTCAGGGAGACTGAGGACGCCGTCTAGCGTTCCCTCAGCCGACACCGGACTGCCTGCTACTGGAGACCAAGCATGTTCACTGATTACCATCTTACAGGGCAGCATTTAAAATAGCCAGTGTTCATTTTGTTGTTGAGAACTACGATAATTTTTCTCTTTTTTTTATGAGAAAAACAAAATAACTAAATAATTTACTCTTGTAGTCAAAATGTAATGACATTTTCTTCAATGAACAAGAGGGAGATGAACATGTTGGAAACCGTCAGTATGGTGAAGCATTTTGGACTGAATGTGATACCTTCTGCCTGCTCCAGCTCTTCATCCGTACTGCAAAAAAAAGACAGTGTTGAGAAAGTGTGTGAGAAAGTGTGTGAGAAAGCATGTGCAGAATATCACGTAGCACTGTGTACCTTTAATATTGTACAGCCACTGTTAGGGCTAACTTGTGTATGCATATAGATATGTGTGTGTATGTGTGTCTGTGTCTGTGTGTGTGTCTGTGTGTGTGTGTGTGTGTGTGTTTGTGTGCTGTGTGCTTACGCTGTGTGGAAGAAGCTGTAGCACTGGTCACACACTCTCACAGGCTCCTCACACCCCTCCACCACCATCTTTCTGCTGGAGCAGGCGTGACACACCAAGCGGCCACAACGCCTGCAGTGATGCCGCCGGTTAAACTGACAGAGAGACAAAGACAATAGCTAAGTTTAATAGCTATAGTTAACCGTATTAAAGCGTAACATGTGACTTCAACCTGTTACTCCTGAGACACGTTTTTGTGGCACACAATCTGGTGAAATAAAAATACATTAAAAAAAAAACCTCTTCTCTCTAGGCCTCACCATGGTGAATCTCTCTCTCTGACAGACCATGCAGATGTGCCTTTGGTGGTCAGGAATCCAGTCTTTACGTTCCGGCGTTTTCTCTGGAGGGGTAAACATGGACGAGGGGCGGGGCTTCTTCCCACCCGAACCTCTGTCTTGGTCATGGGCGGAGCTAGACGGAGTATGCATGGGAGTGCCGCCTAAACAGAGGACCAATAGCAAAGCTTAGGTTTCAATGACGACACATTTCAGGATTAAATTTCATTTTGGGTTTAATCTGTCTTATGGTGGGCCGGTTTTTGGATCACCTTGGCAACAGACCACTCCCCTTGGCGATAATAGTTAATAGTTGATCACCACAATAGTCATTTTGTGAAATGGGTAACACTTAAGAGGCTTTGTAACTGGAGTTACATGCCATGACTTTTTATTTAGTAGCTCATAAATAAATGCAGATGCAAAAACAGCAGACCTGCTGAGGGAGGCGGCGTGCGGCTGGGAGAAGACAGTGTACTTTCCTGAACGGGACACTGCAGCAGCGCGTCCTGCAAGCTGATCACAGAGTCTAAAAACACAAACAGGAAATAAATTAATTAATTAGTTGAGACCATGTTTTCTTCCACAGTAATGACAGAACAGTTTCAATGTCTCGATGGCTGAATAACTGCATCATTTGGGACAATGGAACAGACTATCAGACTATTGTACATCATGTCTGGAATGTTTTTGCCCTCACCGCTGCGTGTCCACTCTCGGGGGGCGTAGGGGAACTCCAGGGCTTTCTTTGCGTACTCAGCCAGCAGTGTGTCGATGTCCAGGTTGGTGATTCCTGCTTCCTGAGCCGGTAAAAGGTTCCGGAGGGTCGAGACAGCGACTGACACCCAGTCCACCTTCAGGTTCATCAACAGCTGCTCCAGCATGAGCAGAGGATCCGCCAGCAGCTGGAAGTAGTCCTGCCGAGAAGCTTCCGGAAGAGTCAGCAATACCTGGGGAAGCCAAGTTACGAAATACAATAATAAATTCTGCTTTATTCAACTATAATGCTAAAACTAACTGGACTTTCTTGCTAGGAGGTGTGGCCTCTGTGCTTGTCCCAGTAAAGGAGGCGTGGCCTCCCAGTCGTCAAAGTTAACACTTTGTTAAAGCTGAAATTGTTTACAAAACACTGAATCCAACTGTATCATATTGAAACAACACTGAAGTCTCGTATCAAGTCTCGTGACATTATATTTTCTCAAACAGAAAGGCACAAGCTCCTGGTTAGTACCAAACATCATGTATAAACATGCACACACACCTTAGAGCCCAGGTGCAGGGCGTGTATGTGGCGTCTACGTGCTGGCGTCATCCGGCTCTGAAAGTGCAGCGTGAGGTAATCAGACAGGAAGTGGCAGGCGGCCAATCCGGGCCTCTGATCTAGCGCACGCTCGCTAACCTCCAGTGAATCAGAGAGGCTCTCAAGGAGCTAGCGCCAGGGAAAGAGGGAGTAAGTACATTACAGGTTTTTATGAATAATTCAGCATATAAGTAATGTTCTGCCTCAGATGTTTCTGTCAGAAGGTTTATGCAGCGTTTGTGCACACTCTCGTACCTGGAAGGCGTCCTCGGTTCGGCCGTTCTCCAGCAGATGGAGCAGGTGTTCAGTCTGGAGCTGCAGTTTAGATTGCTCTGATACGGGATACAGCTGCACCCACTGAGCACACAAATCAAACTCCTGGTAACACACACACACACCAAATTAATCAGTATAATGAGCACAGGCCGTCTCACTTGAGCACAGAGGTTAAATGTCTGCAAATTATCACAATTTATTTAACCTAATTTATGAAGTATTGTCAGACTGACCCGTGTCTGCAGCAAAAGGGAGAACATGGACTCAGGGTTTCTGCTCGACTCCTCCTTCAACTCCTGCCACGTCTGCCATTCCATTGGAGGCTGTAGGCTCAGCATCTATACAATACATACACACACACACACACACACACACAGACACCAGCTCAGGAATTTAGGGGCGCACCTCTCATGTCGAATGGGACAACAAATAAGACTACACCGTCACATCTACGCTGCTATGTTCCTTTTAAGCAACACTGAGTGATTTTGGCAGAGGTTAGCAGAAACTCAAAGTCCACACAGATGCAAATCCCTCTTCAGTGTTCTGTACAAAGCCCACTCCCAAAACACACACACATTTTACTAAGAATCTGGTGAGTGACTATATGTAAATACAGTGAGTAAATATATGCCACATATAGGTCCTGTGAGCGTAGTATTAGCCACACACACACAGACACACAGACAGACACACAGACACACACACACACACACACACACACCCTTTTGTACATGTCGAGTTCATGTTTTTTCTGCCGCAGCTGCGGTGTGAGCGTGTGTTCTGGGCTCGAGTCACTGAGGCAGAACTGCAGCATCTCCAGGCAGCTGTGAAGAGGCCATCGCTCCAAACCCTGCAGCGCCACACGGGCTCGCAGCTCCCAGTCCTTCACCCGGAACAGCTGCTCTGTACCACACTCTCCTGCACACACACACACACACGCACAAGAAAAGAGATTTGAATTTGAAAAATTCAATTCAATTTGATTTGTAAAGCACTCTTTAACAGTCAAGTGAGATCCTGTGGCTTTACTTTCCACTACAGTGTGAATCCATAGCACTTCAGGAGGCTATTGCACAGCGAGGTGATAACTACACCTGTCAGGTTCATACAGAGTGTTTTCTCCACAGCACGTCCAATATGTTCGAGTACAAAAAAATTTTAATTTTTATGAACACGTTTTGCTTTTAGTCGCCTAACGTAAGTCTGTCTAAAAAGTGTTTCCTTAACTGTTTACCTAAATGACTCATGTTGCGTGATAGATGTAAAGGGCACTGAATAATTATGTGTCATTTATTTACAATAACTGTCTAATTAAATACAAATACAAAGTGCATGACTGTGAACCACTTACATGTGAATAACTGCAATAGAAACTTTTTAAAGTCATTCTTTTGCTGTGATTGAATCTCATATGGAGTTCTACAAGGCATATAATGGGTAAAAGCCTTATTTTCCTTATTTTATTAGTTATGTAATATGTTCAACTCCACTTGAAATGCCATTTCGAATTCATTAATTCAAACACTGTCCTGAATGTTCAGTGTGAATGAATAGATATAAGCTCCTACCCTCCAGGGTGGTGCAGGCGAGCAGTCTGTCCTGTAGCGCCCCCTTCTGGCTGCAGTTTTGTGCATAGAGCTCCAGCAGCCTCAGAGCTCGGTTCAGGTCTCTGGCGCTCAGAGCCTGCTGGAAAGCTTCAGCCACCGTCACCTGACCCGTTCCATCCTGATTCCCGGAAAAGAGCACGGCCACTGTGCCCGACTTCCTGCTCAGAGCTGCTCCAACGCCATCCTCGGCTTCCAGAGACAATCCCAGTACGGGTGCCGCCATGTCCACTAGGAAGGTCTTGAGGATAGGGAAGGCCATGAGCAAAGCTTCGGCCTCTTTGGAGATCTGCTCCAAGTCCAGCGGAGCTTCTTTACGTGCAGTGCTTCGAAAATACGAAGGCAGTCCAGGCCATGCAGAGGAGGCCACACGGGCGATCTCCACCCGACTCACGCCGAGCAACGCCAGGACAGCGACAAGCGGAGAGCGGGATTTCAGGAACGACAGAGCAGAGGGTGTGAGGAGGAAAGAAGATGCAGAGGATGATGCTGATGAAGATGAAGATGAGGATAAAGACGAAGACGGAGAAGGAGGAGAGGTGGAGAGATTTGGAGAGACGCTGGTTTCGACCGATGCCTCAGATTCCGAGCTGGGTTCAGAGACCGTGGGCGGTTCAGAAAGGTCAAAGGTGAGAGTTCGCTCCTGAGTGTGCTGATGAAGGAGAGAGGCGATGCTAGATGGGCAGAAAGCTCCTCCATCAGCTCCTGAACCCTTCAGGGAGGGAGGGAACCAGAGAGGGAGCGGATCACAGCAGCGCTGCACTATGACCTGCTGGACGTTTACATGCAGACCCTCCTGACGCAGCAGAGACAGTAACCTAAAACACACACACACACACACACACACACACACACACACGCTCCATGGAAGTAAGATTCATAATGATCTTTACCAATTTTAAAGAACTTTTTCTTTAAGAGAATAAAATAAATTAACAAATTTGAACATTTAAAATGGATATAAAAACCAAAAGAAAACAGAAAAAATTAATATTAGAAAACAGAAATAGAAAATTATTTATCTATGCAAGGTAATTTTATTCTGAATAATTTTATTTTTTAGTGTTGTTTAATTTTTTTTACATTTTAGTGTGTTTATTAGCTAACTGAGTATCACATTTGTTTAGTTTTGTTTATTCATTGTCATTAATACTTACTAAATGTTATTCATTTCCTTTTTAATTTTTTTTAATAATTCATTTTTTAAATAAATAATACCTTTTTCTGTTTTTCAGCCTGCTGCAAAGTAAATAAAAGAAATCAGATGTATATGTTGTACCTGTCGGGTGTGACCTGTCTGTCAAAGAGCAGGTGTGAGAGGAGCTGATGAGGTGACTGCAGCAGCACAAGCAGAGGATTCCCCAGTTTCACTGCCGAACTCTGATCTGAACTCACACACACACACACACACACACACACACACACACACACACACACAGTGCACATGCAGCAGGTGAATACGATGTTATCATCTTATGAAGAAGTTTCCTCACTTGGTTTTTAATGAAATATCCTATGATTTTACCAAACAAACACTCTATAAAAATCAAATGGGAAATAAAATTCTGCATTAAACTCACCTTCAGAGCCCAGGCTGCGCACCAGCACCGACGCCAGCATGTTGATATAATCCAGGAAGCTGCGCATGTAATCTGGCCTACAGGTGGCATTGTCCAGCTCAAAAGGGCACAGCTGGTCCAGTGAGCGCAGCAGCTGTTTCATAGCAGAGCGGACAGGGTGCGAGTCGAGCTCGGACTGCTTCAGGCCTGCCTGCTCCAGCAGAGACGCCAGGACAGAGCTGGCCGACTGACTCTCACCTACAGCAGACAATCACAGAGTGAATACTTGCAGACAATAAACTGCACATCATTCTCACCTAAATAATCTCTCTAGATAGACAGAGTTTTAGTTTTAGTTTTTTAGTCTAGTTAGTTTTAGTGTTTTAGTCTAGTTTGTCCCATTAGTGGTGCTGCAGTTCAGTGCTGTATTGGTCCCTGATCTGAGATTAAATGGTTAAGTTCTGATCTTAATCTATCTCTCCGGCCTGGAAATATTTGTCTCTAATTATATTCTTATGAAAAGTCATTATATAGCAATGTTTACTGCAACACTGCTAACTGCATTCTTAGCAGAAGGTACAAAAAAAAACCCCATCATTAATTTATTAAATAAATGTTGAGCTCTTACCGGCCATGTCAATAGCGGAGGTCAGGGTCTGCAGCGTGACCTCGAGGCGCTGGATGAGCGTTAGCCGGGCGGCGATGGCCTCCTCCGTGAGAGATGAGTGACTACAGAGGAGGACTTCTTGAGCACTGCATCCGAACGGAGGCATGACTCCACCCTCGTCTCTGTTAGAGTCTTTTCACAGAGAAAGAGAGAGACATTGATACACAGTATCACTGCATTAGTACACCTCTCTGTGTTATCATCCCACTTATGAGCACATTTCTCAGATTCTCAGATCTCAAGCCTGAATCCATTGTTGTTCAGAGATATATGATTTAAAAACACAAAAGGAGTAACACTCTATGAATGCATGTGTACCTGATTTGGGTGGCCCTTTGCTGGTAGTTGTTCTGTTGAGTATTTTACTGATCTGCTGCAGTACAGAAGGAAAACCCCGAATACCTTCAGAATGACGAACATCTAGGTCCAATGTGATGCCTGCAGGTGAAAACAGAGATAATATACAAGTCTACGGCTTGAAGGAGGCATGAAGGAGGTGTGGCCTTTGTGCCTCTGAGTCTTAGTAAAGGAGGTGTGACCTCTGTGCCTCTCACTAAAGGAGGTGTGGCCTCTGTAACAGTCAGTCACAGTAAAGGGAGTGTGACTCTGTGCCTTTGCGTCTCACTAAAGGAGGTGTGGCCTCTGTGCCTCTCACTAAAGGAGGTGTAGCCTCTGTGCCTCTCACTAAAGGAGGTGTGGCCTCTGTGCCTCTCACTAAAGGAGGTGTGGCCTCTGTGCCTCTCACTAAAGGAGGTGTGCCTCTTAGTAATGAGCCTTTCAGTTTCAGTAAAGGAGGCGTGGCCTCTGTGGCCTCCCACTTTTCAGAGCTAACACTTTTTCCTTCCTTGGTAACCCAAAAATATATGTCACTCGGCTTTCTTTCTGTACCTCATACTCAAACACACATACACACACACTCACCTCGACTCTCCAGCGAGGTGTGCAGTCTCCGCTCAGCTGTCTCCAGAAGCTGCCGTGAACTCTTCCACAGCTGGCACTGACAGCAGGCCAGGTCAAAAGCAGCCATGCCAGCCGGGCTCAGCTCCTCCAGCAGGGGGCGCAGGGGGTCTGAGGGGTCAGAGAGAGGGTGAGAGAGCCAGTAGTTCTCCTCCAGACAGGCCAGAGGGCGAGAGGGAGCGCTCAGGAGGCGATCAGCCACGTCGGAGATGGAGTAGAACGCCATGCCTGAAGGAGAGAGCAAGTGTGTTAGAGGCATGAAGGGTCAAATCATACACCAAATGTCCGATTCTGAGTCTGAGCCGTATTATTACAGCGCATGTACACCTGCTGCAGCTGCATTGCCGATGCTCTGCAGAGTGGATCTGCTGCTGCTGCCCAGGCGGCTCCGTCCCGGTCCCGTCACCCCGACTGACCCCAGACTCTCTGTGGAGGATGATAATGAAGAAAGGGACTGGCTCTCGATCTTCTGCTCAACCTGAGCGAGTTCAGACAGAACCTCATGGTACCGCTCCATGAAGAGAAGCTCCCCACAGCATGGTGCATTCTCCAACCCGAACATCAGCATCACCTACAAAAACACACACACACAATCTAGGTATTGCAAAAAAAAAGTTTACTTCCTATACTAGTCTTCTACATAGTGTTGCTGTGTAGAGAATAGTGTGTAGGTAACCTGATGAGCCTCCACGTAGTTTCCTCTGCGTATGCAGGAGATCAGGAGAGACTCAGGCGGGGAGAGCATGGAGGGAACGAGCCAGCTGTGAGGTCCTCCACACACACACACTTCACTCTCCACACACACTGGCATGGTGCCACCACTGCCATCTGGAAAACACAGAAAACACACTCTGAGATAAATACAGTATTTTTAACTGCTGTTATATGAATTATAAGAGAAATCTGGAAAAAAGTTGCATTTTTCCAAAGAAATTACTAGCATCCTTAAATATCCTATACAACCAATTACTCCATAGTCCCACAATTAAAGTGCTTACTTTTTACCTGCAGTCCATTAAATGATGCCGTAAACATGTTTTACTCATTTAAAATGTTTTACTCATTTTTTAAATAACTAGACACTAATTGAAAAGAGGAAATCCACAGTTAAAAAACATAAACTAAACTAGTCATGTAAAAAATTAAACATATAAAAAAACCTTTCATTTCAAACTTGAACCACACTGGGTTATAGTAAAGAGGTAGGATTAAGACATGCTGTTGTTTAGGAGTTAAGCCTATGAATCATGTGTCTGTGACTCCAACCTGAAGTGCTGGTGCTGATCTCTCCGCTCTGTCGTTCGGAGGTCATGCGTCGCTCAGGGCGATGGCGATGGGAACGCTTCTTCTTCCTGACACCAGAAACACCGCTGCTGCTGCTACGCCTCAGAGAGAGAGTCGAGGTCATGCCTGAGGAGGGCAGAGCCGGACCACCAACACACACACACACACTTTAATTTGCAGACAGTAAAGTTTTCTTGTTGATGTTATTTAACCACAATTGAAATTTCTTACCCATCATGTAAATGAGGCCAATTCCTAAATGGTTTTCTATTCACTATATTTGGGCATATCACTGCACTACATAGGGCATAACATAACTCAAACGAGGCATGGCCCTTGTGCATCTCAGTCATACTGAAGGAGGAGTGGCCTACATACCTTTCAATCTTACTGATACACTGGCCTCAGTATCAGTGGCCTTTTTGCTTTTATGTCCCAGGGAATTACATTTTATTACACTGAAACAGCATTAAACAGTATTATATTTGCTCTTAGCTGATTTAAATTGATGTTTTATGCATCAGCTTGTTGTTCATGTATCGAATTGAGCATCATGTGATTTCTGGACAACCCTCGTACTGTATAAATACAACAACAATATTAAAACCTCTGAAATAAATAGGAGAAGACCATAAGGCATGTATTATCTGCAATATCCAAAATCTAAATAATTTTACATGACTCACCGCTTATGTTCCCCTGATTGGTGGTGACGATCTGCAGCCTCCACTGAGCTTCGGCCGTGTGTTTGGAGAGCCTCTGTAACCGAGCGCTGAACGTCTCCACTGTAACCGAGCAGCCCAGACTCTCAGCCAGCTCCGCCTCGGCCTCCAGTGCCCTCCCGAGTGCACACATTCCCTCCAGTCCCTCTCTGAGGAGCCGCAGGACTCCCTCCATCGCACCAGTGTCCAGCAGGAAGCCACGGCAGCCCGACATCATCTGACCAGACTTAACACTCGCAGAACACTCGTCCTTCTCTTCTCGCACTTCTCTTTCGCTGTTCTCTTCTTTGAGCTTCTCTTCAATGCTGCTGCTCCGTTTCATCTCCGTGTTGGAATGATTCCGCTCGGCAAAGTCAGAGTAGGACAAGAAAAGTAGTGAAAAGATGTTCTCCAGGAGCTCCAGGCGAAACATTGTAGGAACTGCTTCCAAGTAGAGCTGACACTCCGAGAGGTAATGCTGAAACAGGGACGACGGACCTGGTGGGAGAAGGTATCATCTCATGTATAAGTGTCGCCATGGTAATGCAGATTTCTGCTAGTGTGTCTAGGGGATGTACAGTGAAACATTACTGTAACTGCTAGAGTAGCATGCCTACCGTAAATATGCTACAAAATAGGCATATTATATTTGCAAAAATTATAAGTTGGCTATAAAATTCATACACAAAGTGTGCCTTATACTCTAGAAAATATGGTAGATTCATTTTTAGTACATTCTATGAAGTTCAGTAGTGTTTCATTGTCCATCTCTCATATCTTCACTACCCAAAACATCTTTCTATTAAATTTGCATATTCTTCACTTATCACTATTTAAGTACACACCTTCAGCCTGTTCCTTCTGCGGTACCTGCGCCGAACCGAAGTCCGAGAAGCCGACACGTGTGTTCACACACACAGCATAGACGGCATATTTCATGGCACAGAAGCCCCTGAACATGGTGATGTTGCGCTGGACGCAGCTGCTCTGAGTGTCTCCAGACAAAGAGTCTCCTTAAAAACAGTAAAAAGTATAAAGCAGAGTCAGCTGTTCCTGTGTGCTGTTGAATTCTGGATTCTGATTGGAAAGAAGGTGTCAATTAATTTTCTATAACAGCAGTACAGTAGTGAGACATGATTTCAACAGTAAACGTATTGAAAACATGTTTACTGATCGATATTTTGCTAGGACATGCTTATTTAGCATTTATGGAAGGAGTCTCCAGTGTCAGCGCTTTGTAACAGTCAGAGGGAAATCTGTAACTTTAAGTTTTCCAGCATCTTCAGGACAGAGGAGTTTACAAGACAAGCTGTGTTTTTTGGGGGGTTTTTCAACCTCGAAGTTGATTATTTTCCTATAACAGCATGACATGAGTAGCTGCGTTTACATGGACACTAATAATCCGATCGTAATTGGACTAGAAGCACAATCAGATTTAAAAAGTTACATGTAAACACGTCAATTGGAATGAATTGGCCAAAACCGATTAAAATTTCATTCGGATCGTAAGGGGTGGTTTAAACCTTTTCTAATCCGATGGAGAGGACATGTAAACACTTCATCGGATTGAAAATGAAACCAGATAGTTCTGCGCATGTGCAATGACGTACAAATCACGAAATGACGTATGACGCTCCTCGTCTGTGAAGTGGTGCAAGACGAC
>CM040456.1:32872388-32892938 GCA_022758105.1 Pangasianodon gigas | reverse complement strand
GTGTGTGTGTGTGTGTGTGTGTGTGTGTGTGTTACCTGCGGCCTGCAGCAGCTCCAGCACTCTGTGCTCTTCATACTTGGCCAGAGGAATGAGTGAGTGCAGCACATAGAGAGCAGAGTGATGATCCAGATTGTGCAGCTGAGATAGCAAGGCCTCATGGGAGATCTCACTGTTCAAACATGTAAATCTTTGCTCAAATACTCTTTTAGACATTTTTATAGAGTCAGAATTTGTATTTTTAAAAAATGTAAAAAAAAAAAATAAAAAAAAAAATCCTAAATGCAGAAATCTAAATTTGAATGTTATTTTGATTGGGAATCTCCCCTACATTCTGTGCTTGATTAATTTTCCTACAAGTCACCCACACACACGTTGTGGTTAAGTGAATGAATTTGGTGAATTAATGCTGTTTAGAAATGTATTATATGTTTACTTCATTTTTTTGTGTTGAACTTCAATGGTGTATCTCCAAGCCTGAAATTCAGTTTCAGATCAATCAGTCAAAACGCTAAGAGTTTAAGGTACATGTTTGTTTGTGTGTTTGTGTGTGTGTGTGTGTGTTGGGTACTCACAGGTTGTTTTTGGCACACCACTCCAACACCCTTAACTGAGAGGAGAGGATGTTTGCAAACTCGCTGAGGACAGTGTCTTTGGCCTACACACACACACACACACACACACACATATATGAGTACACACAGTGGGCAAAGTGACAAAAACACTATACTAGATACATGGTCAGTTTTTTTTTTTCTTTCAGATAGACAGATTTCATTTAAACCAAGGTAAAACATTTAAGGTGGAACATTTGCAGTGGTGGCTCAGTGGTTCGAGCTCTGGACTACTGATCAAAGCTATGAGTTTAAATCCCAGCAACACCAAGCTGTCACTCTTGGGTCCTTGAGTCACTCTTGGGCCCTCAACTACTCAGCTGAAGTGTAAGTCACTTTGAATAAAAGCATCTGCTAAACATATAAATGGAGATAAAAGTACATTTTGGCAGTCCACCTTAAATTTACACAGGCTACAATTGTGAGTACAGAAATTTCTAAAAATATTGATTGTAGTATTTCACCACAACACCTTAAAAAAGATAAAGCATGTTATCTGCTTCCTGCTTTACACGCCCTCATTGAATTCCTCTCACAATTCCAAAGGCAGAAGGTTAAAAGCAGAAAAATTGTACTTTATAGTGCAGACAAAAGTCTCACACACAGGTCTGGCTCAGCATTTGTATACATGACACAGAGCATCGGAAGAGGTTAACTGCTTTATAGTATCATGTTGTACACCCTTCTGGAAGCATCTGCATTCAGGTTTTCCACCATTTTAAGGTGTTTATTTCCTGACCTGTTGTTGGTGCAGAATCCTGAGGAGCCCCTGGGCGGAGTCAAGGCTCTGGCAGTGTTTCCATCCCAGCAAAAGAAGTAGGCGGGACAGCGGCTGAAACTCCGCCCCAAGCAACGCTTCCAGTTTAGAAAACTCCTCCTTCTTTATGAGGTCAAGCCCCGTGACCTACCAGCAAAACCAGAATAGAAGACAGACGGGTGACTTAATAATAAAAACTGTAAAATTGGGGTAAACCATGAATATAATTAACACATAATATCATTTTTATTTATAAAACTTCCCAATTTACAGAATGTTGGGCACCTCACTAAGCCGAGAATAATTTTTAATACTGCATATCGTGCAGTGGCTGTTTAGAGTGTGTTTAGTAAAACACTCAAAAGGGAGAGTGGACGAGAGAGAAGAGAGAAGGGGCGAGTGGATAATGGGACAACGGAGAGTGGACAAGGAAGAGTGGATGAGGGAGAGAAGATGAGGGAGAAGAGACAAGTGGATAATGGGACAAGGGAGAGTGAATGAGGGAGAGTGGAAGAGGAAGAGTGGACAAGGGAAAGTGGACAAGTGGAAGAGGGAGAGTGGACGAGTGAACAAGGGAGAGTGGACGAGTGGAAAAGGGAGAGTGGACGAGTGGACAAGGGAGAGTGGATGAGTGGACAAGGGAGAGTGGATGAGTGGATGAGTGGATGAGTGGATGAGTGGACGAGGGAGAATGGATGAGTGGACAAGGGAGAGTGGACAAGTGGATGAGGGAGAGTGGATGAGGGAGAGTGGATGAGTGGATGAGCGGTAAGGACTCTTACCAGAACTTGCTCCAGAAAGTGCTTTCCACTGCTCAAACACTCAAAGTAGATAGCTTTCCAAGCTGCATGCCGGTCACCATGACAACACAGGCCAAGCATGAGCCTCTCTGCTTCAGGTAAGTCCACTGAGACACACACACACACACATACACACATTTAGTATTAGATATTACATCAGCACATTGCGTTGTCACGTGCACGTTTTGAGATGCTAGCACAAAGATGACGATCATGTGTAATGGCCACACGTGACCTCAGGAGTGAGTGTGTGTGTGTGTGTGTGTGTGTGTGGAGATAATATAACAAAATGACCATAGACTCTCACTTCCCCAAAAGCTAGACAAATTAAAGAACTAAAAAACTGAAGAGGGAAACATCAATTGTGTTGTGCCTAATCGAGCCAGCACTGCACGCACGTGTGTGTGTGTGTGTGTGTGTGTGGAGATAATGTGTGTTAGCCCCTGTCCCTCTCACCCTGTGTGTGTGTTGCGTCTTGGAGCAGCCTGTCCCTGCTAAGCCGCAGTGCTGTGGCACAGTAGCCCATAAGCAGAGTGTGACTCTGAGGTCGGAGCAGGCATCCCATCACCCTCTCCTCACTTAGAGGCCCCTCCCTTGCCCTCCATAGCCCCACCCACAGCTGCTCCAGCTCCGCCGCTGCACACGGAGCAAGAGCCAGAGCACCGCACACCTCCTCGGCCCATCCCTCACTCCTCTTGCCCTCCTTCTGGTCCATGAGGTCCAGGAGATGCTGGAGAAAGATGGTGGATGCGTTTGTGTGTTTCAGGAAGCGGAGCAGGGCGTCGGTCAGACGCGGGCTGCGCTCAGAGAGGAGGGAGCGGATGGAGGTGAGAGCAGCGTCACTCAGAGGAGGAACGGAGGGCGAGTCCTTCCGCTCGACATGCTCGGACTCCAGGAAGGCCTGATGCAGCTCCTAAGGGAGAGAGAAACTAAAAAATGTTAAAAGCTACAGTGGAGTTACTCCTAGGTCTCAGTGAAGGAGGTGTGGTTTCTGTGCCTGTCATGCTAAATGAAGGAGGAGTGGCTTATAAGCCTGTCATGCTCAACAAAAGAGACATGATCTCTGTCCCTATCAGTTCTGGAGATGGAGGCGTGGCCTCTGTGCATCTCATTCTGACTGAAGGAGGCGTGTCCTTTGTGTGTCACTCCTAGTAATGGAGGTGTGGCCTCTGTACCTGTCAGTGTCACTGAAGGAGTGCAAAACTAAACAAGCAAAGTAACCTGGGAGGTCTAAGGGGCAACAGTTTAAATCTGACTTTTTCATTCAAGATTTTTTCATCTATCAAAATAAAACAAGCGCTGTAGATTCCAACTGTCGAATTTAGAGGATTTTATAATATGTATTTGTAAAGAACGGCTGTCTGTTACAGTTATGATGAGTGTTATGGGAAGTGAGAGGTTTACCTTTAGTACAGAATGAGGCACTTCCTCTCCGAGCTCCTCTAAAATCAGCAGGAAGGCCAGTTCTCTCCGGACTGAGAGAGACACCTGCAGGACAGGAGGGAGACACCATACGGATTATCCCATGTCCAGAAACTCATCTGAGACATTTTTTATTTTAAAGTGTATGTCACCTTGTCTTTTGAGTGTTTCTCCAGCACCTGCAGCCAGAACCAAGCGAGTCTGTGAGGACTTCCCACTGTCTCCCACCTACAAAACCACACGGTGAAGGTGAAGTCCAAAGCCACGCCCACAAACCACCTGCACATACTACCTAAGCTAGAATGCCTGAATGCTAATGCATGTGAAATTGCAAGTTAACAGAGACCAGGGTTTTACTACAGCTGTCAGAATGTGAGGAGACACTACTCACGCAAGTTGATACGGTTGTGCGATAAGTGCGGCGATGATGTCATCAGGACGCTGCGGCACGTCTCCGGCAGCCTGACTGAGCTGTCGGACACAAGCGGCAGCCAGTTCCCACTCGCCATGCTGTAAACACTGAGTGAAAAAGACAAACAGGTCCTGCACGGAGCTCTCGTCTTCACGGCCAAACGGATGCATGATGGCACGCTTTCCCAGGTGTGTGTCAGTGTTTAGCGTGTTTATCCAGATGATGACAGCTACTCATCTACAGTACACACAAAACATGTGTATAACAGAGGTCATGATGCTTCACCAGGCACTTCTCATCCAATGATATTAAAAATGTGGTTTCTAAACCCTTTCCAGCATCCCCCAACTGACCCTGCTTCTGTTGAAACTACAAAAGCTTAGTAGGTCACCTTTGGACATAACACCATTGCTCTGAGCTCATTTCTGGGCCAGAAAAAGTGAAAACCAGAGCTGAACAGTGAAGAAAACTGTTCATATCCATATACATTGAATAGTAATAATGTAAATCAGAGTTTCTCAGAGCAATCTTTAAAATTAGATGATTAGTACAGATCTAGTACCATCTTGAAAAATTACAGATCACACCTTTAAACTATACAGTACTATAAACTATTTTTAAACATTTTTAAACAAATATAGATTTACCTGAATAGATGTCATGGTAAGATCAGAGATGGCTATCAATTAGCCAGAGAAAGTAAGTAAATAAGAAGAAAAATAAAGGAACAACCCTAGAGAGAGCAACTTTAAACAGATTCAGTGATGAAATGCTTTGGGGTATAAAGGATTATGTTTCTGTGATAAAGCATGACAGGTGAGCACTCACACCTCACATTTAGCCTAAAAAGTAACAGAAACAGAAACGTCTCGAAATAAATCTGCCTGCATTAACACTAATAAATATAAATATTACACTTTTTTCCTTTACTATAATCTTACTGTCTTGTATTGTCATAGTACAACATTATACAACTGTCTATAACGCAACATCCAAAGTTTTACTTATAAAACTGCTAATAAATCAGGATTTAATCAGGATTTGAATAGCTCCAGGTGAGAAGTAATGGCCCTGGAGGATGTTTATCATTTCAGAGTTTTATGCATCATCACATAATCCTGTAAAAAACAGCACTTACGGTTTGTTTTTGTCCTGAAGTGGGCATATGTCGGCGCATACACAGCCTAACTACCTACACCGCCCTGTGAACTCCGCCGCCATGACAGTTGTGTCACGTGACCTTATCAGCTGATTTAGGAAGTGCCTTCTGAGTTGCCAGATTTGACTCCTTTATCAGAGGCTGTATTTTTATTTTATTATTATTATTTTTAGTGAAAGCTGCCCAGCATGTTTACATTTTGTATTCATAAATATATAATCCTAAAAAATTTATTGTGTATTTCATCACGCACACAGAATATAATGATTCGTCAATTACATATTAAACTGAATGTTGGTATGAAAATAAATACATAGATAATACATAATATGCACTTATTTATTATCCCACTTTATTATTTTATATGCAAATATATTTGCTTCACCTATTAGTTCTAATATCTTTTGTTGTAAAGTTTTTTTTTCATTTTGTAGATTGTATATAAAATGTAATGTTTGTTTGAAAATAATTACATAGACAAAAGATATGATGGTTATAATTTGTGATGCTATTAATCCAATGTATTATTTTATTATTTGATTTAATCACCAATAATAATAATAATAATAATAATAGAATTTTTTATATGAATACATGTAATATTATATAATATACAATATACTATATATTGATATAATTGTATATAATATACAGTTATATCAATAAAGCTTTTTTTTTTTAACATAATACATTTATTTGGAAGTTTGTACATGATTGAAAAAACTCCGTCCAATCTGGCAACCCTGAGAACAAAGGTCACAAACTTTTTCACCTGCTCTGTTTATGTACACAAATGATCTTGTCGGTTTCTGAGAAAAACAACAAGTCTGTCTACGTGTCCCAGATTTCCTGTCTGTTATCTGTGCCTGCAAAATCTTTAAATCATTCTCTCACCCTGAACCCTGCAGAAGGAGCAAACTGAGTAGTTAAAGTCCACTGTTACTAAATGTCTATTAGCATGTCATAGTTAGAGGTGTTGATACTGTTGCTATCATTAATGTTACTAACTAACTAAAAATGAAACATCTAATCTTTATAATTAATTAATTATTAACCCTTTATTTTAAAAAGAAATAAAGAAGTACAGGAGGCAGTGTGGTGCAGCAGGTTGTGTTGTCGCCTCACAGCTCCTGGGTTTGAACCTGGAGCTACTGTGTGTGTGGATGTTCTGTGCATGTTCCTCAGGGTTCTCCGGTTTCCTCCCACTGTCCAAAAACATGCGAGTAGGCGGACTAGCTAGGATAAATTGCCCTAAGTGTGAATGCAGTGTGTGTGTGTGTGTGTACGTGGTGCCTGGGGTGGGTGAAGTCTCCTGCTTCAGGATCCACCATAACCCTGATCAGGATATGGTGCTTACTGAAGATGAAGGAAAAAATAAAAGAGCAATAACAACATTAATAATAATAATAATAATAATAATAATGATAATAATAATAATAGCAACAACAACAACAATAGTAGTAGTAGTAGTAATACTACTACTACTAGCTACTACTACTAATACTACTACTGCTATTATTACTACTACTACTAATAATAATAATAATAATAATACTTTTTTTATTATGATAAGACTGTCATTACTTATTCTAACACATTCCGAGCAATTGGAGCACTCTACTGGGCTCATAAACACACACACACACACACACACACACACACACACACACACACACACACACACACACATCCTGCATTGTTTACGCTTGAAACATGAAACACGCATAGCGACATGCAGCCATTTTGGAATCTGCAGCGTGTCGTCACTACGGTAGCCGGTCGTCGCGTTTCCAGGGAGACGGTTTCCATGGGAACGCGGGTGGGCCGGGGAGACGGTATCCGAGGCGCGAGGCGGCCTAGGCGGGGTCTAAACGCTCATAATAATAATAATCATAATAAAAATTACTGTAATAACCGAGTGGTTTGGGCAGAAAGGGAATATGGCGGACACAACAACACTGCGGAGTGTAAGTCTGTTTAATTCATCATTGTCTCTGTGCTGTGGTCAATTTCAGTGCGCGTGAGGAAATTGCTTTATTAACACACACACACACACACACACACACACACAGAATAGCACCGCTGCATTACTGCACTTTCACTGGGTCACTCAGAAATACATCTTTTTTTTACAATCTTATTTTAAATCTTTTATTCTGTGTTTAAAAATCATTGATCCAGGGTTTGGTTTATTGATGTACTGTACATTGCTGATTATTAGCATTGTGGTTGCTGTTTTTTTGTTTGTTTGTTTGTTTGTTTGTTTGTTTATTCCTTATTGTTTATCCATTATTCACAGCAGGTTATTAGATATTGCTTTTTATTGCTGGTTTTCCATTATTGGTTATTAGAATATTATTCATTATTGTTCACTGTCTTTTGCTACGGGATTTTATCTTTACTGTTGATTTGTTAAGTGTTTATTCCTGATTATGAATACAGGATATATTAATTATTATCAGCTATCAGTTATTCCTTGGATTCTTTTGTGCTATAAATGATTTGTTATTGGTATAAGGTAAGCACTTTATCCCAGGAACACTGTGCATGAGGAATGAGGAATACACCCTGGATCGGATGCCAGTCCATCTCAGGACACCACACACACACACACACACACACACACACACACACACACACACACACATATTCACACTCGTTTACCCCAAACCCAGAGAAAAACCATGTGAACACGGGAAGAACATGCAATATTCAACACAGACAGCTGCTTAATTATCAGTGGTTTCTTTTTTATTCGAAGATTTCTTTACCGTTGTTTTTTAGTTATTTAGCTTTTCATTATCTGCTCATTTCTTGTCTAGGCTTTTATTTTTGGCTGTTGGTTTCTGGTTCTGTTATTTTGCTTATTCAGTTACAGGCATGCGACACTGGTTATCTGCTGGTTGAGTGTAAAAATCATCATCTTTTGTTACTTGGTTGCATTCTTGAAGTCTAAACATGTTGGCAGCTTTATAGTTTATTCATGACTAAGAATGAAACCGTCAAACTGAAACAATCTGGCAACCCCGAGAGCGAAGGTCACAAACTTTTTCACCTGTTCTGTTTATATACAAAATTTTATTTTCCACTCTTGGTCTTCTAATCGCTTTACTTCTTAGTTGTTTCTATTTTTTTTTCTAGTTGTCTCGGTTATTGAATATCAGTTGATTGCTGGTGTAAAATGTCTGGGTTTCTTTGTCATCCATGTCTCTGTGTGCAGGAGGAGGATTACATTGGACAGATTAAAGGAGGTCTGCGTCCTGCTATGAGAATCGTAGTGATGGGCATTATTCACAAACAGCCAAAAAGGTACAGTGTCTCACACACACACACACACACACACACACACATATACACCTGTGTCATCCTTTAAATAAAGGTCCATAGCACATCACAGGACAAATACCAGCTGTGGGAAATAACGACTTCACACACAATCAGTGCTGTTTGTCCACATGGACCATCTGGACAAGAGTGCATGTGTGTCGCTCTTTCTGTAATTCCCATTCACGGTGCTAGTGCCAGCGTGGGAAGGAAAAAAAACCATATCCCATGAAGATTTTGTTCTGCCAGATGTTAAAAGAGATACTCCGCTGCTTTGGCCTTATTTGGGAAATGAATGCACTGCTCATTTTTCACTAAAGAGTGATGCCTAGAATTGGTGACAGTTCATTTATTCTAGATTATTTTAAAGTTTCTCCGGAGAAATGAACACTTTTGCCATAGACATGTATACAAAATAGCAACATTCCCAGAACAGTGGGAAGTAAACAGTGAATAGGGTGTATTTTTCTGACACACTGCTTGACTCTGTGCAGTATGATGGTGACGTTGTCCTGCCCACCTCGAGGAGAAGGTGACGAGGAGCAGGAGGGTGACGTGGGATTGCAGCTGACGGTCAAGTTCACGGAAAAGACCGTGATCCGCAATTCCCGAGTCAATGGGAAGTGGGGAACGTTGGAAAACATAATCTCTTTCTTCCCTTTTGCTGCTGGAGAGTCTTTTAAAGTAAGGTTTCGTCTCAGGTGATACTGAACTTAGTGTCAGGGTTAATACTAACGATACGGGCAATGGTGAAGGATAAGTAAAGAAATAAAAACACTCGGAGGGAAGTTGTTATATGAAAATAATCAACGATGAGGTGGCATCATGAAGCTGAGTTACTCTTACCATCCTGAACTGGTTTATTTTCCTATTACAGCATGCCCTGAAGTGTTTTATTACTCTTATACCAGAGCAATTTGCCAACCATTACAATTTTTCTTTTGTATGACATACTTTTTAAATCCATTAATAGTTACATTTAGTGTTTAGAATCTGCAAAACAAGTTGGCTCCTGTTCTCACTATTGTTATAGAAGCTATAAACAATCGTTTCCTCACTACCAGCTCTTTTTTCTCTCTTGAAGTTATAATAAATACCAATAATAAGAACCAAATAAGAATAAGAACCAAAAATCACATTTTGTCATGTTATCTAAAAACCACAACGCTTGAAACACAAATCTGTTGAAAAACTTAAAGTTACAGTTTTACCTCTGACACTGGAGACTCCTTCCATAAATGTTAAACAACAGTCTCCTCACCAAATATCAACAATTACACACTTTTTTTTTTCTTTTGCGGAGCATAATACAAGTCCCTGTGAATGAGCTGTTACTATAGAAACAATAACGTATTAGAACGAGTGCATTAATATAAACCTGTGATTTGCAGCTGCACTGCTGTCAGAGCTGCTGTTACAGAAAACTAATCAACACCTTCTGACCAATCAGGATCCAGAATACAACAGTGCTGTGGTATAAGATTGATCTCTCTCTCTCTCTCTCTCTCTCTCTCTGTCTCTCTCAGATGGAGATCGTGTGTGAGCACCAGCAGTTCCGGATCCTGGTGGATGGTCAGCCGTTGTGTGGATTCACACACAGAGTGACCCCGCTGGCGTCCCTCACTTCCCTACGCGTGGGTGGAGACCTGCAGCTCACCAAAGTCGCATGAAAACACAAGAGTTGCCATCCAAAAAAACACCCACACAGGCACTCATACGATAATTGCAAACCACTGATGCACCAAGTTCTTTTAAGTAAATGTCCCTCCTTTAGTGACCTGTGACAGGAAAAATACACACGGATTCTAATAACGAAAGAAAAATATTCCAAAGCTACAGTCAAATGTGATTTATATTCCTGTGTAACACTCAGACCTCATGCACACACGTATGGATATTTCTGGAAGCACATTTTTCTCCTCTGTTTAAAAAAAAAAAGACCACTAATTTTTCAGGTATCTCTCTCCAATCCACACCGGAATGTAAAGGGCTTACGTGAGCATGCCAGGCCAGTAGGTGGCAGTAATGCGTTTTACACCACAGCACTATCGAAGATTCTCGATTCTGATTAGTTAGAAGGTATTGGTTAATTTTCTATACCAGCAGCTCTGGTAGTAGTGCAGCTGCAAATCACAGCTTTATATTAATGCGCTTATCGCTTTTATAGTAACGGCTAATTCAGAGGGACTTATACAGCAAACTCTCCTTATAAAAATATGTGTAATCGTAATCATTGATGTGGTGAAAATTTCTGTAAGGAGACGTTTATTTAACATTTATGGAAGGAGTCTCCAGTGTCAGCAAGGGATCAGTTGTTTACAGCAGATATAGCGTAAGTGAAAACTGGAACTAATTTGTTTCGCGGATGTTCCACAACTTTAATATGACGTGTAAAAAGAATGACACATCATTTGTTAATAAATAAAACACAGTAGTTGTTGGGATATTGCTGTGGTGTAACGAGCGTCGTGCCGGGCCGCATCACACCATCATGTCGTTGTGTATTTTCCTCTAACTGCACACAGCGTACTGTACTATTCCTTACATAATACTCGATGTCATGCGTACTGTATATTGTGCAATATATAGGCTAAAACAAAGGACTGACGTGTTAGAAAACAAACAATGATGCAATAGAGTGAGAATAAAGTAAGGCTAGTAAAGAGTCTTGGCACATACCCAACACAAAACAGCAAAACAGCAACCATTACGTGCACGTTCACATCATGATATCACTATTAACCCTCTACAGCATTTCCTGAAAGTTTTAACCCTGAGCTAAAATGCTGCTCTTGTACAGACCGAGGCCCAAAGCGCAGAGAATGTGTTGTTTTCAAAAATATCCATGTGGACGTTGTTTCAGTGATGCGAACCAGGAGCTGAATATTTATGATTCATTATCATTAACCCTGACTACATTCGGCTAAATAAGCACGCTTTTAATTAAATAATACATCTTTTTTTTTAACATATTTACAAACTGCTACTTCAAAGGAGGCAAAGAAAAATCTGTGACATGTACTACTACCTGCTACAGCCTTGACCTTGACCTTTGGCTCTTTCGTATTCCAACAGAAGTGCCTTGACAAGTGTGTGAGTGTGTGTGGCTACGCTGTCTTCATAGAGGCAGTAAAAATACAACCTGAATGACTTCAGAAAGCTCTCTGAGAGATTTCTGATGCAATATCTTACATGGTGCTATAGAACAGGGTAGTGTGTGTGTGTCTCACACACTGGCCTACACTACACACTTTTAACACACACTCAGAAGTTCATGTATGCTGCATTAGAGTTCGCCTGATCATTTCTGTGTGGTTGCATTAATATGATGAATGCACAGCCCAAGAAATCGACGTGTCTGATCAAGAAGCAAAAAAAAAATCATGTCTCTCAAGATGCCTTTGTTTGAATTTGATTCAGTATGAAAACAATAAAAGTCTTTTTGCACATGGCTGAGATGTTGTTGTGT
Organism: Pangasianodon gigas; assembly: GCA_022758105.1. Classification (NCBI taxonomy): domain Eukaryota; kingdom Metazoa; phylum Chordata; class Actinopteri; order Siluriformes; family Pangasiidae; genus Pangasianodon; species Pangasianodon gigas. Next base: position 32,880,984 of record CM040456.1, on the reverse strand, counting down.
TACTGCTCATGAGCTGTATCACTGTCACTAGAGGAAAGGTCTTCAGAGAAGTGATATGAAAAATATGTATGAAGTTACGTCATTGATGTGCTTCATTATTAATACAATTAATATTAAAAAAATAATTATTTTTATCACACTTCTTCGAAGAAGTGTGTTAGTGTGTTACTGTTATTCTTCTACACTTCTGCTTCTGCATTTTTTATCTAAAAACTGCTTTTTTAAAACAATTTTAACAAGGGGCTTGTTTTGGAAATATTGATTTTATAAACTTCATTCCTTTTAAAGTAATAAAGATTGAAGCTTGAGTTGTTTTTATTAAAATACACTAATGGACTGTACGTAAATTTGAATTCCAGCTGCCACTGGTGATGTCACACTGAGCCGACCAATCAGCAGCTTCGCTTTAAACTCAACCTTACTTTCTTTTTCTTTTATCACATTTGCTTTTAAAGTTATTTTCTGCAGTGATCTACAAATTTCATTTAAAATGCTTTTTTTGGATGATTTCAACAAGTGGTGTGTTATGGAAATACACACACACACACACACACACACACACACACTCCTCGATCTCTTTTTTGTCCTGTCTTTCTTTCTTTCTTTCTTTCTTTACTTCTTCCATGAAAGCACGTTGTGATGTGGAACAAAGTGTATTTCATTTTTTCTTTTCTTTCTATATTCGTTTCCCCAAATGCTTTCTTTTTTTTCATTGTCTCTCTCTTAACTTATTTATTTATTTATTTATTTATTTATTTATTTTTCATTTCAAACCATGAACCTGAACACTTGTATGTTTTTGAGAGTTTTTAGAAATATTATTTTCAACTCCTTAAGAGCACAGAATTCACTCAGGATACATTATGTTTATTTCTTTTTCCTTTCTCTTAATAGTTTTTATTTTTCTCTTTACTTTTTTTTAAAATTATTTTTATATCAATCTCAATTGTTTCTTTTATTATAAAATGTATTTTTGATTTCTTTCTTTCTTGATTTTTTTCCTCTCATTTTATCTTTAGTTTTTCACCCCATCACTTTCATCATGAACATTAACACTTTCATCCCTCGCTACTCTTCAGGAAACACACATAACTGAAAAGGATGAGGCTACTCACTGCATCTCTATTAGACAATAAATACACTTTATTTTACAGGATTCAATAAGATAAAAATGGACATGGGCATGTGCTGATATCAGGTTTCATATCTACATACTGCACTGTATTTATACACACCACACTTTTCAACAGATATTATTAATGTACATGCTTTAACAGACTATCGACAGAGATGAATTTCAGTATTTGTATTAGTATTTGTTCATGTATTTATAGTGTGCACTAATTTGTAAGTTTAGTGCTTTATTTTTTGTATTTAAATTTAATACAGCATCATTACAATATAGTACAGTGTGATATGACACGATAATATCAGCACATGCCTGGTTATAAATGTTCCTGGTTATAAATGTTCACATGCCTGGTTATAAATGTTAAATATTTAATTTAACACTAAGGTTTTGCTTGGTATAAAATATGTATTATTACTGTACATACAGCAAACATTCAAGGAGATTTGCAGAAGACAAAAAAGTGCTTAGTGTGAGAATAAGTTAAAGAAAGTTAAAGAAACAGCTGATGGCAGTCTGTAGTGAATTTCACATCCAGTCACTAAAACGTTTGACTGTAAAAGGGACGTGAACGTTATGAATTTAATGTCCTGCCAGCAGGATGAGCTTCATCGTGGTCTTCAGAGCAATTCCTGCTCACCATGTACATGAAGGTCCAGAATCCAAATGCTGAGAACCTGAAATGTGGCTTCTTACAGTTGCTTGATTATTTGGGTTCTCAATTCTTTGAGTGAAAAAGATGCTGTTTAGAGCTGCAGCTAAACGAGCCAAGCCCATCAGCATGGAGCTGTTTATACTGGTGCAGAGCTTATTGGGTTTCGTAGATAATGTCCATTAAATAAATTTTGTCTTTTTTAAATAATAATGTTTAGCATTTTCATCCACCATTATGACTAATGTCATACAACAACCTTTTTTTTTTACCTCTGGAAGCTAATGGTTTTGAATTCATGCTGAATATTGGAGTTTGTAATACTCAATGCTACAAACACCACCATGATCATGCAGGACATAATCTAGGTGTGAAATGCTTAACCGCACCATGACTTCAACTGTTTTTGAGGCTAATCACGCCTTTATGTTTGCTGCTTGATGGCGCTGATCCATTCCATCTTCTCCTGGTGTGTGGGAGCCTGGATGAAGTAATGTCTGTCCGTCTGAGTGATGATCTTAAACAGGTTCCCCTGGACTTTACCTTTCACGCCTGCACATGACGAAACACACAGCGGCGTTATTATTTAAACACAGCGGTAAACTCTCAGCTACCTGGAACAAACACTCTAATACACGTCTAACCTGTCTGAACATGCAGAAGAAAAATTACAGCACTGCAAAACATTACCGTTGTGCTGTAATGACATTATACCTGTCCATCCTTTAATATATATCTATGTAATATTGTTGACTGATAATCTATCTGTAATTATGTTAACCCACACACACACACACACACCTGAGGGTACGCCATTGTCATCCAGAGAAGATACCAGACAGCCGCGTAAAGAGAACCCGCCGGCTGGAGTGATGTCATCCTGAGGAGTGAGGTCATCACAGGAAGTAGACAAGTCAGTACACAACCAAGAGCAACAGCAACATAGCAACAAAACTCAAACTGTTATTTTGCCAGAGTTTAGGAAAAAAAAAAACCCATATAAAATATCTTCCAAAATGGATTTAATTATTCTATCATGTCATTTTCATTTCTAAATTTTTAGTTTGAAGTTATTCCGAAGTGTTTTATTCCTCTTATACAACAGCAATTTGTATTTTGTAAATAAAAACCCAGTATTTTATTTATTTTTTAAGAACGTCTCACTTTTTATCTGTGTATAGTTACATTTAATGTTGTGGAACGTCGACAAAACAAGTTACCACTTACGCAATAGCAGCCATAAACATTCGTTCCTTCATCAGCATCTCTTTTTTTCTCTCTCTTGAAATTATTAAGAAAAAAAAAACGCAACAAGAAACCGCAAAAAGCGTAAACTCCTCTGTCCTGAAGATGTCGGAAAACTTAAAGTTACAGCTTTACCTCTGACTGTTACAAAGCGCTGACACTGGAGACTCCTTCCATAAATGTTATATTTACAGAAAACATCATCACATCAATAATTACATGTTTTTATTCTGTTTATGTGGAGCGTCTGCTGTACGATTCCCTGTGAATGAGCTGTTGCTATAGAACGAACACGTTAATATAAACCTGGCCTTGTTTTTCACGATCATTGGAAGAAAAAAATTGTAAAATGTTAACCAATAACATCTATCGATCTAACAACTATCATCACCTTTATGAAATTAAGGACGTTTGTACTCTTAAAGGTCTGTGTATGTGAACTTAATAACCGACTGTGTTGTTTTCATTATTTTGTTAAAAACCTTATTAAAGTTAGCATTTCTATTTCTGTTGATTTGAACTGACAGCAGCAATTTATGATATCAATTTAAGATATGACAATTTAAAGAAAAATTTCTCTATTTTGATATTATTGTTATCAATCAGTGCAGCTGTATCTTAAATATCCAATCAGATAGGACTGATGAACAGTTTCACCTCTGAATGCAGAAATGTATTTGACGTCATCGCTCTCACCTTGCTCGGGTCGTAGTAGTGCAAGAAACCTGGCTCCGACCTCAGCACGAAGAGTCGCACCTTCCAGTTCTTAACATTGTGTCCCTGAGACACACACACACACATTCACAAGTGAGAAACAGACATACGTGATGTTCTCTCCTTCCGTGTTATACAGGATCTAAGTCATACTTCCGATGGAGTTATAACCTAGAACATTTGATGATGATGATGATGATGATGATGAAGGTCTGATTTAGAACCTCAAGACTAATTTAATGATTATATTTCTGTGTCTGTTTTACTCACCTGTTTGACCAGGTATCCTCTCTTCTGCACTCTTCCACTCAGCTCCACTGCAGATATGGACTTCTCTGACTTCACACTCCCCCGCTTCTTAAAGCTATCAGCCTGATGCCACACACACACACACACACACATTTATAGTTAATAAAAAACAGCACTGGCTCCTCACACCTGCTCATTCCTGCTAAAACAATGATCAGTAACGTTCTGACAGGAGCAGAAAAACGTACAAAGCTGTAGAGCGCCGTAGAATCGTCGAGGAACTGTTCTCCGAGAGCGGCGTTCCTCACGGCGGCTACGCTCTTAACTCCAACAGCTCTCACACAGCCTTCATCGAGCAGAGCCGACGCCAGAGTCACGGCCTCCACCCGAGTCAGAGCCAGGTGCGTGAACACCAACCAGTCCACCACTGCCGAGCCTACACACACACACACCCACCATAAAACCATTAGTATTTCACAAATACAATATAATACCTTTATTATATTACACCTTACACTTCAAACAGGATTACAAGAGACAAAAGAGAGAAAATATAAAATATATCATTTCTATTAGGAGTTCGATGATATATAGTTGAGTGCAAAAGTTTGCATCCCCCTTGGCTTTTTTTTTAAATTAGAAAATAAGAAAATAAATGCCACAAGTCTTATTTACAGCATGAACATCTGAAACAACTTTAAAATCTCAAGCAAAACTATTTTAAGATTCAGCAGGAACCAGGAAACTCGCACGCCCTAAACCAGGAAATATTGATCTTTCACACATCTGGAGGGAAAAAGATCAATGTTTAAGTAAACCATTAATCAGAAATGTAAGAAATGGATCCAAAGACATGAGCAAAGATGACATGGCACAGAGTGAGAGGAAAAAAAGCAACTAAAAATAAAACAAAGAGCAGCAAACCTGAAGAAAGTCCATAATTATGTCACATTCTGAAGTTTCTGTCAATCATTTCAATTTGTTCATTATTAATATCCAATAGTATTAATGACTATTAATAACATGCAGTTTTAACTATATGTTACTTTATGTCTATAAAATGGAATGTATTAAATGTCTTCATGGTTTCATTATTTGAAAGTAACACGATGCAAACTTTTGCACACAACTTCATATTCACGTGTGTGTGTGTGTGTGTGTGTGTGTATACTGTATGTTGTAAGGATACAGACCTGAGAAGCAGTTGATGTAGGTGCTGCCCTGCTCCACATGGCTGCTCATCTTAATGCCGCTGTGAACGTCATACATGGAGTCCACCACCTGACTGATACACACACACACACACACACACTTCAGGATCGAAAATTTAAATTACAAACATAAATATGAAATAATAAAATAAAGAAAGACACCTCTAATGGTTAACATGACTGATAATTAGGTTTCTGAAAATCGCTAAAAATGTGTTAAGTAAGAATTAAAACACTTGGGGATGTGCTGTTGTAGGAAAATAATCAGCGAAGTTATTGTTCCCACCCTGAAGTTGATCATTTTTCCTATAAAATCACATCCCCAAGTGTTTTAGTCCTCTTATACTACAACAATTATAAGATCTTATTTATTAAAGAACGACATGTCATAATTTTTGTCCATTTAAAGTTACACTTATTTCCGAAACAAGTTAGTTCCTGTTCTCACTTACTTTGCAGCAGCTATAAACAGCATGCAGCTTGTCATGTTACTGAGAAACAGCGAAGTGTAAACTCGTCTGTCATGAAGTTGTCAGAAAACTTAAAGTTAACACTTTCTCCCTGACTGTTACAAAGCACTGACACTGGAGACTCCTTCTATAAATGAATGAGCTGTTACTATAGAAACGATAAAGTATTTGAACAAGTGCATGTGATTTGCATGTCAGGAAAATCACCTTCTGACCAATCAGAATCCAGAATTCAACCCATTATATAATAATAATAATTATAATAATAATAATATAAATTAATGATTAATGTCTGAGCTGAAACTATTGTGTAGTTGTGTATTATATCACACTGATGATGTAAAAACGCTGACTCTACCTAACTGAAACCCGCCTCACCTGAGGTTTACGCTGTGGAGCTGCAGCGATCGTGAAGCTTTACGCACGGCTGGAGAAGGATCTTTAGCATCGCCTGGGCCGAGTCTCCTCACGGCTGCACCGATCTCTGCGGCCCACTCGTCTCGCTCCTCCCGAGAACACGCTTCCAGGAAGTACTCCTCCGTAGTGTTGGTCTTCAGTCTCAGGACCAGCTAGGAGACAAACATATCTGTTACAAAAGCACTGACACTGGAGACTCCTTACATAAATGTTCAATAAACATCTTCACTGTATCAACTATTATACTATTTCTTTTGTTAAAAACCGACACGTTGTTTATTGTTAGACTGAAACAAGTTTGTGAGGTATTTAAATCAACACCTTCTGACCAATCAGATTAGAGAATTTAGCAGCACAGCACTGTAGTATAAAATTTTGTAACATCTTTTTTTTTAAAATATGTTTAAACGAATGTTGTGTGATGTTACAGCACAGTGAAATTCTTTTCTTCACATATCACAGCTTGTTAGGAAGTTGGGATCAGAGCACATAACTACTGAACACAAGCCACAACAAGCTCGGACACGAAAAAACACTGGTTACTGTGGTGCCCGAGGAATAAATACAAAAGACACACTGTGTTCCTGACAAGCCCGAGCAGAATACTGAATTACACAGCACATCTACTACAACTATTTATTGGCTAAGTGGAACGTTACCAGCCTGCAGCTGTGAACTACTGTAGATGAAACAAATCACAGAGACACAGCCAATATAAAGCCTTGATTATATAATAAAAGCAAAATTACAGATTACGCATTATAATTCTTAAACCTTCATGTATTTCATTCATCTCCTGTATGCATGTGTTGAAAAATGAGTTAAGAATCTTGGAGTTTTCCAAATAGTGCCATTCACTGGCTGTAAAAAAAAATCTGAGTGCCATTTTTTATCTCAAGGATTGAGTGTTAAATGTATTTAACAGTAAAATACCCTGGTTACACAATCATTTACAGCAGCCTATAGGTTATGTTGCTTTGTCTTACCGGTCTGTTTTCGTATTCCAGGTAAGGACAGGTGATCTCACAGCCGTGTAACGGGATGCTCCCTCGGTGGCACGAGTCCCGTTTTCCCCCCTCATACCTGTAGTAAAGCAGCTGCTTGGCTTTCAGGACGAACCACCGAACCTTCCAGTTGTGAACCACGTGACCCTGATGAGAAAGATGAAGAGAGGGATGTTAAATGATTTAATACCACAGCGTTGGTGAATTCTGGATTCTGATTGGTCAGAAGGCGTCGATTCATTGACTACAACAGCAGTAGTGCAGCTACAAATCACAGGTTTATATTAATGTGCTATAAATATTTCTATTGTAACGGCTCATTCACAGGGACTTAACAGAGTATAATAATGTATAATCGTTAATATGGTGAAGGGTTTTTGTTTTGTAAGGAGACATTCATTTAACATATATTTATGGAAGGAGTCTCCAGTGTCAGCGCTTTGTAACAATCAGAGGTAAAGCTGTAACTATTCTGTTATCTTCAGGACAGAGGAGTTTACGCTTCTTTGCGGTTTCTCGGTAACACGACAGGATGCAGTTTTTTGGTCTTATTGAGTTCAAGAGAGAGAAAAAAGAGAGGCTGGTGAGTGTTTATAGCTGCTATAATGTAAGTGAGAAGAGGAAATAACTTGTTTCACAAACATTAAATGTAACTATAAACAGATAAAACTACCTTGTGTCATTATTTAATAAGTAAAACAATTGTTACTGAAGGCAAACTGCTGTAGTATAAGAGGAATAAACTCGACAACGGCAGTAATTCCGCTTCATCACGCCACCCTGTCACGAATTGTTTTCCTATACCAGCACCACACACAGTGTTTTATTCTTCTATTCCTTTACATATTTATCCTGCTTAAGCTCAGAATGCAGTAAACACACTAAAATACTCACTACAGGGAGAAGAAAAGGATCAAGCTCTCCTGTGAAACGCCTGTTTTCCACATCATTCCTATACAAAAGCACGACTTACCCTCTTAACCAAAAAGCCTTCTTTAAGCACAGAGGTGTTCTGCGTGTCCATGGCTGCTGATTTCTGCTGTTCTGACAAACCGTTGAGTTTTTATAGCCAGGAGCGTACTGCGTCATCACTCCACCACACCCTGCACACCTCAGGGCACAGAAACAACTTCCAGGTATGGAGAAGTGCAAACAGAAGGGCAGGAGTGTCGGAAGTGCATTCCTAAAGGGGTGAAGGATCTGCAGGGTGGAGCAGGTCAAAATCAAAATCAGCATACTCTTTACACTGGAACTCGAGTTCTTCTTTTCTTTTAGCTTCATAAAAAAAACTCATTTCTTTGTATGACTTGTTAAATGACTCGTAATTGCCGTAAAAGCAGTCATACAGATACACACATTTCACCTGAACCTCACAAGTGAATAATCACCTGATTCAGGTGTGAAATTTACACACATGGGATTCAGACGCTTCACAGGTAGTGCATGGGTTTTATTTTCACATAGCATTTTTTACACATGTAGTGCATGTGGTTTAATTCCCCCCC
>CM040456.1:32838601-32870666 GCA_022758105.1 Pangasianodon gigas | reverse complement strand
TTTTTTTTTTTTTTTTTTTTTTAAACATCAATCTTTTTGATATCAGGACTGATGTTTCCTTTTAAGAATCAAACTTCAGATTAAAAAATATAGATGCTTGATAAATTCTTGCTTTAAATAGAAATTGTAATTTTATTATAATTTTTTTTTTACAAAGTAAAATGTTGGTATTTGAATTTATTTCACTTCACTAAGGTGTAGTTTATTTGAAATGTATATTTAAAAAAGGCTCTACCACAAACCACAGACCTTTAATGCTAGTTTCTAAGTGTTCACTACAAAATAAAATTCTTCTTCTTTTCATATAAATAACGAGTCTTTTAAAAAAAAAAGCATTATGACAGAGTGGTCTACGCTGTCCTTAAAAAAATAATGGTGTGATGTCGCCCTCTAGCGGCGATATAAACACAGTGACCGCGCAGTAGTTGTTAATAAGCACCGCTAGAGGGCGATAAAGACCTGCTATAAAATTCACACTGTATTCAGCGTTATATAGCGGTATTAAATCATAAACATAAAACACATGCACTATCCTAATGTCGAAAATACTCAAATTACTCAAAAACTCATCGAAAAGAAATACTTAATTAAATAATTTTAGGTTTTTAAAATCTCTTGTTTTGCTTCTTACTTCTGGTCAAGTTTCACTGTCAACCTATTAACTTATTTGTTGTTAACTTTATTTTATTATTTGTTTTATTTTCTTATTTTAATAACTACTAATGGTTTTTAAATACATTTTCATGCAAACAGTATGAGGTTACGACTTCAGGATGGCAAAGAAAATCACTAGCGTCCCTATTCAAAAAAAAAAAAAAAAAAAAAAGCCATTTTAAAAAGAAATGGTGTAATTTCGCCCTCTGGTGGCGATATAAACACAGTGACAGAGCTGTAGTTGTTTATAAGCGCCGCTGGAGGGCGACAAAAAAAACAGTTATAAAATTCACACTGGCGTCATGCGCTTGTAGCTGCATTAGAGATAAATAAATATATAACACACGTAGTAAATACTCGTGGGTTAACACCACAGGCCGTATATAAGGTGGACTGATTCCCACTGCTATTCTAGTGTGTGTGTGTGTGTGTGTGTGTGTGTGTGTGTGTTGTCCTGGGTGTGGAATTCAGATCCTGCATACAAGGTGGTGAACCAGGACATGACCCTGATCCTCTTTTAATTAGAAGTAGTTTTGCACACACACAGAGAGTTTTATCCTCATTGGTCACAGCTGTGTTAGGCTACGTGTGTGTGTGTGTGTGTGTGTGTGTGTGTGTGTGTGTGTGTGTTATAGGACAAACAAAAGCAAAGTCTTGTGTAGACATTCTGACAACGCTCCCAGAGTTTCTAGTTGTGGTGAATTTATAGTTTTTTTGTGAGACACAAATTTGAGAACTTTAAATCTTCAATTCACACACACACACACACACACACACTATTCCTGAAGTAACTTTCAGGCTGTAAAAGACTCAATTAATCTATTTGCATGGACTCCAGCCTGTTTTTTTGGGGGTTTTTTAAGCAAACACACAAACTAGACATGTTATTTTACATGTGAAAGACAATTCTCCATAAATCCTGTTAGCAAATCCATACTTTCTTTGTTTGTTCTCAAATTTGCACATTTTTACACACACACACACACACACACAAAACCTTTAGCAAATCAGGAACCTCCGAAATGTAGCTGATTAATGATCCTTAAATATTTTCACACCTTTCCACTTAAAGTATTTTTACACACAATGATTATCTGAGGATAATGTTGTATTTGGAATCCCAAACTAAGAATGTGTGTGTGTGTGTGTGAGAGAGAGAGAGAGAGAGAGAGAGAGAGAGAGGTGTGTCTTTAGCAGTAACCATTAACTCTGTTTAAATAGCCTTTGCGTAAATGATGATGTCAATTTAAAAAAAAAAAAAAAAAAAACCTTCCCGGATGCAGACACACACCAGCAATCCACTTCAGCATGCATAACACACCTACACACACTACTGATATGTGTGTATATATACACACACACACACACACACACACACACACACAGTTTGTAAAGAGTATTGAAAAATAATACTCAAGTAAAAAATAATAGTTAAAAGTATAAAAGTACAAATGGAACTTGAGTATTAAATCTTTGCTGGATAACAGCCCAAGGATCAGTGCAATCTGTGCAAAGTATTGGCGTCCCTCTATCCTAGCCATCAGTGTAAAGATACATCCATAGGACCACGACTGAGCAGATTTTACTTTAGTAGTAAAGCATTTTAAAATGAGCAGATGACAACAGACAACTAATTATAACATTGTGTAGCATTGTAACAACAGATATAATACAGTATATTATTTTTGCTCTATATGTTACAGAAGATCTATCATTTCCCACTGATTACACACATCAATACATGATAATTTCTAAAAAAAAAACCGAAAAAAACATACATATTAAAATAATACGTACAAATGTTGCATGTTGTTCAGAAACTCTAGCATTTCACATTTATTTCACACATCACTGCTCACGTGGAACTTTATAAGGAGATCTGATCCAGCTTTAGTAGATGTGATGTCAGGTTGCAAAAAAAAAAAATCAATCTTTTATATATTGAGAAGCTTTAAAATCTAAACATACACTAAAATGTCAGTTATATACCATTAGCGACATAACAACTATCTACTGCTCTACGTAAACGCAATGTTAGTGTGTACATGTGCACAATGAAAGGGTCATTTAAAGTTAGTTTCAGGAACAAACACACATTGTTGTTACAGACATTACAGGAAAGATGAACACTTCATGCTAACAAACAAGTGTTTCTTTGTCCTTCTCTCTCTCACTTTCTCTCTCTCTTTCTCTGTACAATAGGACAGATTGAAGGATTGAATTTTCTCTAAACTCGATTTATTGACCTTCAAAAAATAAAAGTTGTGTGTCAGCCACCTGTGACCCAGAAACAAGTGCTCTGGATTTTGAGGACGCTTTCTGTGAAGCTTAGGTAACGTTAAATTACAGTTCTGTCTCTAGGAAAGCTGCAGTCCCACATCATCAACCCGTTAAAATCTAATCCTTAATCGACAGCATCATTAACAGCAGGAAACTGATATGTACAATTTTAATCTAGGACTGTGCTAGATCTCTCGCTCCCACTGAGACGATGTAATGTATAAAGGAAATGATTGAAACACCCAACACAATAAAATTTGAGATATGTTTCAACATCATAAATTAGTGTGTGATTCAGTTTTCTGCAAAAAAGTAACCAACTGTTTGGAATTTTAAAAAGTATTAATTAGAGAAGCGGGAAGCCTTTTCACTAAGGCTGACAGATGCAGAAGACACGCCTCCTTCACCAGGACTGACAAGCAGAGAAACCACATCTCTTTAAGTGTAACTGACAAGCACAGAAGCCACGCCTCCTCCATTAGGACTGCCAGACACAAAAGCCACACATATTCCATTGAGACTGACAGGCACAGAGGTCACGCCTCCTTAAATGTAAATGAAAAGTACAGAAGCCACACCGCCTTCATAAGAACAGTCAGACAAGTGACAGGTCTCTCTGGATCATCAAAAGCAGAGCAGCCAATTATAAACTTGACATACACTGAGGCCACACCCACTTTATTAGGACTCATAGGTACTCAGGCCAAACCTTCCTCTTTAACTGAAATGAACACAGGCATGAAGGAAAAGAGAGAGAGAAACTCATTCACTAATGTTAATAATAAACACCGTACAGAGACGTCTGACAGCATCATGTAAATATTCATGATAATACTTTACTCTGTAAATCTATACAGCCTTTGTTTAAATACTTCTAGACAGAGAATAATGTACACTTTGTTAAGCATATTTGAAATCTCAGATAAAGACATGAAATACATACAGCATGTACTGTATATATAAAGAGCAGCAAGTTATCAATCTTTCAGTAAAATTCTGTGTAAATATTTTCGGCCTCCAGATTTACAAAAGTTTCACTAATTTTCTTCATACTCACACGTGTATGTTAATAAATGCCAATCAGCCGTAAATTACCAAGCATGTTCACGGCACGTTTACATTTAGTCACGCCCACCAAACTCAATAAAACGCAAAGAGAGCTGAAAATGACAAATTGGTGAATAAACGGTTAAATCTTCCAGTAATGCAGCTCAGCCACTGCAGCACGTCAGCTAGCAAAGACACACACTAACTCTAACACTTCCTCCTTTTATAGGGTGCCATTACTTTTATCACAATTTAATGTCTCATCATATTTGCCCTTAATTTATGGATTTGTTTTAGATTACTTGGATTAATATGAAATGACTGAGTTCCATAAAATGTTCGTTAAATTAGCGTGTAATTGAAATAAATAAGCGATTTAAACTCGATAATCTGTAAATAAAATCACAGTAACTCATCGCCAGAGATACGGTTTGTAACCAATCAGTCGTGGTTTACATCAGTGAGAATCCTTATATGGAAATTTAGAAACAAACGTAGGAGCCCAATGTTTTTCCCAAATAAGTGGATTTTCATTAAAGCCAGATTTCCTGTGTAAATGCTCCTGTGAATAAATTTGTACACGCCCTGTGTATAAATGTGTGTGTGTGTGTGTGTGTGTGTGTGTGTTCACTGCTCCAGTCCCGTGTCCGGTGTCTGGTGCACACCCAGTCCACCTGTTTGTCTTTCCGTCTGGTCTCTCTCTCTCTCTCAGGAGTGGCTCAGTCTGTGCCATGCCGTAACCACTTTCTCTGGGTGTGTGATGGAGTCAGTCCATTGCTCCACAGTGTCCGGTGAGGAGCTGTCGAAACCCAGGACGACCTGCACACACGAAAGTACACACATCAGCGTGTTTGATTTTTGATGCAATAAAATTTTACACTTGGTTTTTACACACATGTATGAACAGGAACACACACTTTCACGCTATGCTGTGACGTTGCTACATGGTGCTCACGTACAGGTGTTTAATGCAGGCTCACGTCTCAGTGACAAGCCTGTAAATGTTCAACTTCATTCAGACTGACCTGAACTGTGCATTGATATATGATAACCTGAATGCTAATGTGTGTGTGTGCGTGTGTGTGTGATGTAACTAAGACTCCAGATATTTAAATATAAACAGAGCTATGATGGTAAAAATGAGAGTGACTCAGATTTATAAATCAGTCAGTCTCCAACATAACTTAGCTATCTTGGTATTACAAACATGTTCTGTTATTTAGCAAAAAAAAAGTCTAATCATTAAGGTGAAGTTTTCTTTAAGGAGATGTTTATTTAACATTCATGGAAGGAGTCTCCAGTGTCAGTGCTCTGTAACATTAAAGCTGTAGATTTAAGTTTTCCAACATCTTCAGGACAGAGGAGTTTACACTTTGTAATTTCTCAGTAACACGACAAGCTGCGTTTTTTTGTCTTGTAACTTCAAGAGAGAATAAAAAGAGAGGCTGGTAAGGGAACGACTGTTTATAGCTGCTATAACGTCAGTGAGATCAGGAACTAACTTGTTTCACAGACATTAATATAAATAGATAAAAAGTATGATCTGTCGTTCTTTAATTAATAAAAAAAATGCCAATTTGCTGTGGTATAAAAGGAATAAATCACTCCGGGATGTGCTGTTACAGGAAAATAATCAACTTTGGGGGCACTCTGCTTCATCACACTCACACAGTATCACTCATTACTTTACTATAACAGCACGATGCAAAGTGTTTTATTCACTAGGGAACAAAGAATCCCACCTTCTCACTACATTGTGACCAATTACAATCCTTCCTGCTCCAAGACTGAGTAAAATTCACACGTTTGTTAAGTGCAGTGTATTACAAACTCTCCCGTAATAATAATAATAGCGTCTGAGCGTGTACTGATCCCCACACCCACCTGTCCGAGCAGGTACTTCCTGCGTATAGATCCACGGCTGTAGAGTCTGACTGACAGCTGGATGTTGAAGTCCTGACTGGTGATTGGCAGGAGCACTGACTCCGCCCACTGCACCTGCCCTCCGGACGGCTTCACCAGCTTCGTCTTCTTCTTCATTATAAAGCGTTCCTCACTGTACATCTCGACTTTCACAAAGAAACCTGAAGAGGAAATGAAGTGATGTTAAATGATACATAAACAGCATGCACTAAGTTCACTTAATCATGCAAAGCTGTAGAAAATAAAATATTTAATCACACTCTGTAAAGTGATCATGTCAATCAAATGAGGAGGCGGGGCTAAGCACAAACATGGTGTGCTCTATATAACAAGCTGGCTAAAGGAGTTTTAAAATGAAGCAGTGGGATAAAGCAGAGTTACTGTTACTACCCTGAAGTTGATTATTTTCCAATAACAGCATGCCACAATTATTTTATTCCTCTTATACCACAGCAATTTGCCCATTATTACAATTTACTCTTAATTCAAGAGTGACACGTTATAACTTTTATTTATAGGTAGATTAAATGTTGTGGACAGTCCGTGAAACAAGCTGCTGTTATAGAAAATGAATCATCACCTTCTTGACAATTCAGCAGCGCTGTGGTGAAAGGCTTTGAGGAGATCTAAACAAACCCTATCATAGACCTGTTTAGAGATGTGACTCACTCTGTGTGAGGAGTGAGGATGATGATGGTAGGTTCTGAGCAGTGAGGATCTGGAGTTGGATTCGGCTGTTGACCGGCTGGAAGCAAGTGGATAACTGGAGCTCAGCGTGACAAACCTACACAAACAGAGTCAGTGTTACACACAGTTTAAACAACAACAAAACGCTCACAAGCTCCACACTGGCAATATAATGAACGCTCTGCTTTCCTGCTCTGCTTATTTATGTTCATACTCGTTCCTGAATCATTTTACTGATTCAGCAAATGGTTTTGTTAAAACTGACTTGCAAGTCTTGTAGAAAAGTTCTCAAACTGTCTCAACTTAGTAATGTTTACTTATGTATTTAAATATCACATGTAGATGTTATAAACTGTTATTAAAATGAAATATGTGTGAACCAATCACAACTAACATCCATCCAGTGCCCTCTTAAAGAACTGTCATGACATCAGAACTGCGCCACATCTCCATGGGCACAAAGCGGACCTTAGACTTAAATAAATAAATAAATAAATATATAAATAAAATTAATAAAAATAAAAATATGGAAAGTGGCTGTTGTTGAATATAGCAGAGAAATGTAATCTCTAAATCTACTGAAATCTGCTATCAGCTTTTATTGAGCTGAAATCGTGTCATTATTTTCCTCAGTGCTAATTCCAACTTTTTTTTGCCTTTTCTTCTTTTTCCATGAAGGTGATCATTCCTGCTATTTTCTTAAAATTAAAAAAACAATTTGAGTCATTTTTTAAGGCAAAATACTAGTGGAGATTAGAATCTCAATGATATCCATCCATACCTCAGTGTAAAGGTAGCTATAATTAATACCTTATCTTATAGTGCTTTTACATAGCTTGGTATTTATGCTTAGCTAAGAGACTCCAACGACAAGCCCTTCTTGTAATGTAGCTAGCTTATTTAACAGCCAAGCTCAGGTTTAATGAAAAGTTTCCTCATCATTTTGTGTAAGCATGCTAACAGAGAAAATGTCTAAACTTTCTGCATACATCAGGTAGTGTCATGAAGAATTGCTGTGAAGTTTAAATGATATAAACAATGAGTTTTGTCTCAGTGTGGAAGAAAGACATTTCTTTGAAAAGGCATTAAAGTGGATAAAAAGAATCACACTGAAGTGGAGGACGTTTATGGGCTCTGAAGTTCTTCTGAACGTGTGAGGAACGTGTGTAACATACGCCACTGTGAGTAGATGAAAACACGTGAGGGATGAGAATGGCGTGATTAGCTTGGACTCACGTGTGTCTTGCATGGTGGACTCAGGTCCAGCCAGTGCTCAGTCTCCTGCGATGCGAGCGTCCGGAGAGATAACACACACTGGCCCTGCGTGCGCTTGCGAGGGGTGTGTGTCTGCAGTCGCAGCACCAGTGCACAACCGTGCAGCTGCTCCAGGTTTAGAGTGAATACGAACGTCTCCATAAACACCACGTCCTGAAACAGCGAGAGAGAGAATATGCACATGGTATGGAGTGTGTGCTTGTGTTGATATTAGACAAATCCATAATTTTATCAGTACTTGATCTTGTCCAGTCAGGTGCTTTGTTTGCAAACACAAATGTAGCACTGGCTAAGAGACACTTTCAAATTTATTCCTGTGGTATAAGAGAAATAAAACACTTCAGGACATGTGTTACTGGAAAATAATCAACTTCTGGGTGGTAACAGTAACTCCGCTGCATTACTCCTTACATACTGACTACAGGAAACTGGAGTGGAGTGTTTCTCGGGGTGTTTGCTGTGTGTTATGGGGCAGGGTGTGTGTGTGTGTGTGTGTGTGTGTGTAGAGTGTAACAGAAGGATTTTTTCTCACTGGTGTCGCCTCTTTTACTGAAGTCTTAAACTGCACAGGCTTTGCCATGGTGATGACCCCTTTAAAGCCAACCCTCTGTTGCTCACCACCGTCCAAGAATACACACAGATCCTTACACTGACACACACACACACACAGAGAGAGATTGCATTCATGATTAGGATCCGGTATCACAGTGAGCCTGAAAAATGCTCTTCAAAGATCTAACTGATATGACACTGATTCAGATATCAATAATTACTAATAAAAAATATTAATACAGCTACTCAAATCACTATCCTGAGTTTTATCAGTCATCTACAAGACAAATACTTTTTAAACACTCTTATCCAGGTTAATTTGTTCCTTAAAGATTTTTTTTTTAATAAATAATGAATTCATAAATCATCATTACTAGTTTTGCTTGAGTATTTTGGAAAGGACTGGTGAAAGGAAAGAGAATAAAAAGGGAGAGAAAGAAACAAAATGAGAAACAACATGAAATTATAAGTCAGAGAAAATAATGAGAGAAAAGCAATCAAAGAAACTGACAAATGAGTGATAAAAATAAAATAAAAAAGTTACTGAAGAGTGAAAAATATGGAACTATAGACATGTAGAGCAAGAAAAGTGTTATAGAGGTGAGGAAAAATGAGAGAGAGCAAAGGAAAAGGGGTCATGAAAAAGACAGATATGTGACAGAGAAAAAAAATCTGTCAAAAGACAGAAATGAGGAAGCACAAAGAAAAAAGCAATATGAAGAATGTATGTGTGAAAAGGAAAAAGAAAAGATGAAAATGAAAAAGAACCATGGGAGATTAAAAAGAAAATGGAAAAATGGTGCCAGTAAAAGACAGAAAAATGTGAAAGAGAGAGGGGGCGGCTGGGTGGGGGGAGAGCATGAGCATTTTTTAATAAAAAAATGGAAAGTAGAGAGAAAATAAAAAGATGTTTATGTAGGAAGAGAAAGAAAAGTCATGATAAAGACAGAGGCAGAACAAGGAGAAGCAAAACAAAGTAAAAAAGAATCAAAAAATTAAAAAAAAAGAAATAAAATAAAATAAAATAAGGAATAAAAGTGAGAAAAATGATAAAGTAAAGAAGAAAAGAGAAAATAGCAGAATATAAGAGAGAGCTCCAGAGAGAGAAAATAAAAGGGCTAAGAAAAAGAAATAGTTATTAAAAGAGAGAGAGACAAGGAGCAAAGGCAGCATAAGAGAAATAAAGTGTAAGAGCAAGATAATGTTACAAACGTAGGAAAAAATGGGTGAGAAACAAAATCATCAAGAAAAAGTATGGTGAAGAGAGAAGGAGAAATGACTGAGAGAGAGAGAGAGAGAGAGAGAGGTAAGTTATGGAAACAGGAGAAAGAGAGAAAGGTCAAAGAAAGGAAAAGCTGAAAGTGGCGATTGTGTGTGATGGTGTGTGTGGGACAGAGAGTGTATTGAGGAGGATGAGAGCGGACACAAAGACTCAGTGTGTGTGTGTGAGAGAGAGACGCAGAGGCTCTTCGGCGCTCGGCTGTAATCCTACCTGCACCAGCGTGATCCACACCTGCTCCACTGCTTCCTGGTAGCTCACGCGCACACACACCTTCCCCAAATCCCGCTCCCGGTCATCACTCGACACTGTGCTGGATTCTAAAAAATAACGTCCAAGTCTATATTTCTGACTGTCAGATGGTGAAAAATAGCACAATCATAAAATCATCCATGTTTCCTGATATATAAAATATGAAAATTTTACAAAAAATAGTTTTAAAAATTCAGTAAAACAACGAACAGGGAAACACACACACACACGCAGGGAATTTTAACAGGGAGTCACTCAGGGTTTAAAGTGGCTTCAGGTTAACACACTGTGCTCTTTAGATGTTAAAGATATAATGCTTATTTGCAGTTCGAGTTTTTCCTTCATGAATAGTTACCTATGCTACGGCTACTCCCAAAGGAATCCCGAATGGAGGACGTGCTGCTCGGGACACTGGTCACTGAGTCATAGCGCTGTAACACACACACACACACACACAAACACACACACACACGCGACTGACCTACAGATCTCATCCTACACACGTTTATAGCAGGACTAATGCTGTAAAAACTTCAGGATCAGTGAAACGTCTAAAAGCAGTAACCTCACTTGGTCCTTTAAAGGTACCAAAGAGGTACACCAGTGACAGGGTTTTGTATCTCCTTACTCAGATATGACGAAGCTGAAGAGCTGATGAAGATTGATGAATCATCATTAGAGGTTAAGGTGTCCTGACTCGGTACTACTTGACATGTAAGATAATGTTTGCCGGCTAAGCTGCAGTTATATAAGATCTTTACTTACATGTGAATTACACAAAATTACTGTCAAAGAAATATGGCCCTGTTTTGCCTTTTGCAAGTCAAGATTTTTTTTTTTTTTTTTTTTCAGTGTTAATCATTTCACCATGCTTTAAGAGGTTTAGTGATAGATGAACTGAGTCATTAGTTTTCACCCAAATGAAACAATCTTGGGCATTGTGGCTGGAACAGCTACATTTAACACTTATTCACACTTCTACAGGCACGTCTAAAATACTAAAATCCATAAAATTAAATAATAGATAAATCCAAAAATTAATAGATCCTTTCAAAAATTATTATTTTTTAAATAAAGCATTCTATATGAAAGTAAGTCAGTAGCCAAGAGTGACATCACAAATCTGGACAGATTATTGACACTTATTTGGTTAGATTTTTGAATTGGTTTTGAGATAAACAAGGTTTAATGCACTGTGATGTCACTCTGGTCCATATATTTACATCGAAATACAGCTGTACTAGTATACAGTGATCTATAGTGACCTTCCAGATATACATGGACAGACAGTTAAACACGAGAGCTGGAGTACATAAGTGGTTGTGTACAAGATTGGAATAAAAAACACCAGTTACGAAGCAGCAAGTTAAACTGAAAATTATTCCACGTGTCCAAAAAAGTTCAACGTTGTTCAAACTGCATGATTATATCATCACACCCTCGCCTCAAAAGACAAGTGTTTCCCTCAGGAACAAATCAAACTATGCTATAATCAAGTTACATTATTATCCAAATCACTTCTAATATAGCAGTATAACTCCGCCTTCAAATTTCAGGCCACGCCTCCTCCTTGAGTCTGATGGTGGTGTGGAGTGACACCAAACTCTGTGCTTCTGTTACTTCTTCGCTACATCAGCCTCATAGCTCCAAGATACCGTTAATCTAAGGAAGTAAACTTCAAACCCCAAAACTACTAGATGAGAACATGATCCTCTAAAAGTGTTTTCCTTTCATCATGAAAGGACTGGAGTTTGCTGTAGAGCTCATACTGGAATCCCAACCACATTCCACCTTCCATCTATGTAGATGCTGCATATAGACTTTAATGCAATCCCAGATATCATATATCAAATATCAAATATCCACTCTTGCTAATGACTTGTTGAAAAGCTGACTCAATATTATTTAAATATCTCAGGTGAGAAGCGAGACCTCGCCCAGTGCACCTGGCTTTGTGATAGTCACGTGACGTCAGTGTGATTTACGCCGTGTTCATAACGCTCCCAGCTAAACTTGGCTTGTAGGTTTAAATGCACTTTTTAATATCATGAGTAAACATGTTCTATTTGTGGAATCTCGGTCTGTCCAAGAACAAATCGAACCAGAGCCAAACAGAGAGAGGAACAGAAAATGGCTGACTCTCTGTGTGCATTATGACAGCTACATATAGCTGTATTACACTCCGATATTTAGTGTATACCAGCTGAATTATATTTAAGCAAAAAAGCACAAGTATACATGAATAGCTTACTTCTATATCTGCAAGGGGATATGAGAGGTTTTATAAATAGCTTTGTATTGAGGTAAGAGAATAGGAACTTCATAACACACTCATAAATGTTTAATAACTATTTGAAAAAGAGTTTTTATGATCAGTGAACACCATTTAACAACTGTGTTACAAGTCCTAAATATATTATATATATGAGTCTTTAGTATGAGAAGCAGCTTATATGTCTGAAAAGCTTGATATTACTAGGTAATAATGCGTTATAACATAATTATAAGTTGAGTCAAAGCTAACACTTTACCAGAGATTTATGAGAACAACATTTTGGGAACATTTTGGGAATGCTGGAATAAGACATTCATAGCCATTCATAGCCATTCATGTTCTTTAAATGATAAATTATAAATTGTAATTGTTATTCAGTGCTTATGAGTGCCTTATGAAGTCACTGTATTCTTGTATGTCAATAAATGGCTATGTAGTTTAGGGAATTATGTTTACAAAATATATTATGCCATATATTTCTATATCTTGTATATTATTGTATAAATGTCATTCAGTGCTTATAATTGTTTTATGAAATCACTATAAAGCTAGCCTCCAAATAAAATAAAAATTGCATTTGAATAATAAATAATTAGAAAATTACCAATAAAGCCTTTGGAAGAATGAATGTTGTTACTAAAACTAACCACTCATGCAGGATTTTATGTCATAAACATGACTGTGACCTTTCTAAAGCCTTTATGCATCAATACATTTCCTCATTAAAGCTTGTGTAAGCTGATTTAAACAGGTGGAGGTGTACAGGCGAGTGTGTCATGGTGAACGCACCTGAATGTGGCCGTGAGGACCCGACAGATCCAACATGGAGGTGCTGAGTCTCTGCTGTACGCCCTGGTCGAAGGCTGAGAGAGAAACGAAGCTAAAGTTTCATCATACAGCTGTGTATTAGATCATGAAACAATAGTTAACTATAATTAATTAGAGATAAATGTTTATATCATGCTGTGATAGTTTCAGCATGCTGTTACAGTTACACAGGATCCCTCCCCTACTTTTCACACACTGTTGTTTGAGATTCTGTTTAAACACGACCAAATCGCTACAGAATCAGTGCAACACATACACAGGAGTACAACAACAGGTTTAAGGTTTGAGGTTCAGAGAGAAGCCCTGCCAGTGTACATGTCAAGGAATGTCCATATAGACTGAAGGAAATAAAGAAGGGTAAATATTTGCAGAGTGTGGTGTTCAGAAACATGCCATGCGGAAACCTAATATTTACACCATCTCCAACACAGGAAAAAAGATTCTTTACGGACATCAATAAAGTGATGAAAGATAAAATACTCCATATGGGAATAATAAATAATTTCTCGGTGGAGTCGATGCTTATTTACTTTACTGGCATCATAAAATGATCCTGCCCAAAACCTGTTCTCTGAAGAATTAATCAGAATGACTCATTATGTTCATGTGTGTCCAGCTGGATATGCTACACGAACCACGCAGTTCAAAGTGCAGTACAAAAAAAATTACAGTATAATTTCAAAAATTCGACAGAAATTCAAAGAAGAATTAATGAATAATTAAGTCTAAAAATAATTACAAATTAACCATAAAATAAATAAATGATTAATACAAAATAAGAATAATTAAATAATTCCAGCTCAGAAAAAAAAAACATTAAAAGTAAAATGAAAATTATATAAAATAAATAAAAAAATTGCTCATAAAATATTAAATTATACAACAAATATAAAAAAAGGGTTAAACTGCTGTAAAATAGGTGCATAATAATAATAAGGTTTCCATTTTGTTTTGAACTCAATCACGCTTTATGCATGTGAGCTTATAATATTAGTTATTATATTATTAGTAATTATATTCATACACATAAAATGAGGATTTTGCACAACAAAAAGCTCAAGCCAATGATAATAATAATAATAATAATAATAATAATAATAATAATAATAATAATAATAATAACCATAATAATAATAATAAATAGATAATATAACCCAAATTCCAGACTGTGTATGATAACGTTATAAAAATTTCTATATGTAAGATGATGAGTTTTATAAACATAAACATCACTGCAGATGACCCACCTGATGTGTGTCCGCCCCTCAGCAGGGGTCGTCTCATGGTTCTCGGGGATATGTAGCTGATCACATGACCCGGGTTAAAGGGGTAAGTGGGGTCATATGTGAATTGACCTGCAGAAGATAGCTCCGCCTTCCTCTCTGCATATGTGGCTCTTGCTGAACCTGTTCCAGTATAGTCACATGTATGAATAATGAAACTGCACAATTTTGCACAACCAAAGGTTGGGTTAAGGTAAAACCTAATCTGAATATTACCACATGAAATTTTTCATGTATGAAATATTTTACTGCTCCTGTTTTTCATTGTTTTTAAAAATAAAACACAATGCCTTCTGGGAAAGTTCCCTTCCTGAGGTCTACAGTGATGTTGAATTGTTCCCTCAAGCTTCCACGGCTTTATCTAACAAATATCGGCCATGCCAATAAAATACTGGAACAGTTCATAAGAATGTTCTGGTGATTCCCTGAGTTAGAGGATGAAGACAAAAGCGACAAACGCTGGAACACAGCCATGAACTTCCTGTTATTGTATTACCCATAAGGCAGCTGTGTTTGATCATCTGTTCTCGGTTTCTGGACTCTGGACGCTTATGACTACTTGTTACATCACCTTCTCCTTCTGTTTGATAAGTAAGGAATGAAACATTTGGGGAGGTGTTGTTTTATTTAATCATTGACGGGGCAATTAATCATCGACGGGGCAATGTAATGAAGCTGAGTTACTGTTAATACCCTCAAGTTTATATAACAGCAGGTCCCAAAGTGTTTTATTCCCCTTATACCACAGCAATTTGCCAATTATGACACATCATACTTTTTATCTGTTTATAGTTTATAGTGGAATGTCCATGAAACAAATTAGTTCCTGTTCTCACTTATGTTAAAGCAGCTATGTTAAAACAGTCGTTCCCTCACCAGGCTCAGTTTTTTCTCTCTCTTAAAGTCAATAAGACAAAAAATGCATCTTGTCATGTTACTGACAAATGGCAAAGCATAAACTCGTCTGTCCTGAAGATGCTGGAAAACTTAACGTTACCGCTTTACCTCTGAAACGACAGAAAACAGACAACAGAAAATCTTTTACCCCTTTACCTTCATCAGTAAGTCTAGATTCCTGAATATGCAAATTGTAGTCCCAGACCTCCTTTCTATTGCCTGGTGATGTCCTGCATTTGCATACTTGAACCTGATTGGCTCTTATAGTTTATGACACAAGAACACTCACCTGTCACATGTTCAACACTAACTCTTTCTATCTTTCTGTGAGCTCTAGCTGTTTCGTAAAAGGACATAAGATGAAGATTTTTACACATCTTCACACTTCACTCTTCACATATTAATTCCACTTAGAGAATTTAAACAAGTTTCAAGAATTTTTCATTTATATGACTGCTAAAGAAGGTCTGCGGAACTCACCATGTAGTCCGGCCTGGTAGCTGGAGTACTGCATCCCTTGTGGCTGTATGTAGGAGGATCTGAATGAAGGGAGTACGAAGGGTATTTCTTTGCCATCAGGAGGCAGTTTGGAGAGAAGATAATCCTCTGAGACGCCCAACGCACTTTTCTGCACTTTGGCCTCTGGCACCGATGCAAAGGGTCGAACTGTAATGACTGCACAGGACACACACATCACTTACACCGCTGAATGAACACTGTATCTACAGTGTTGGATGAATCACTGCAGAGTTAATTAAATTCAAACGGTACTGAATTACCACATAAACCTTCAATTTAGGTCTTACTGTAATAAGCAGCCTTGTACAATTCAATCAATTCAATTAGGAACCTCTGAAATTACAGTCTAATCTTCAACACAACTTTCCTATCTATAATGTTGGAGAAAGTTGTCGACCAAAAGCTATGTTCTTTTTTAAGTAGTAATAAAAACATTGCATGTTGTATGTTAGCATTAGACTACACAAATCATGTCAAGTCGAGGTTTATATATCATTTGTGAAATGAAATGCTTGCAGCAAGGCTGGTAACATTATAAGTCACAAAATATACAAAACACACACACGGGCAACACAACCCAAGAGCACATTACTAAAAGTAAAACTACAATATCATGTACAATATAACTAAGTGGCTAATCCCTTATTGTCCGCCTGAAATTCTGAATATGTTTCAGTTTTTTTGCTCATAATTTAACACTACTGACCCAGATATTTTAACAAATATGCTTAAAAAAACCCAGCTGTCATGGACAAACGAGTACATGGCCGGTTTAGATCTCTACTTGAAAGACCACTATCAGTTTTTTGTTCCAGAGGAGATTCTTCAGAAGCTAATAAATGCAGAATGGTGTCCCACAGGGTTCAGTTTCAGGCCCTGCTTTGTTTCTGCCTTAGTACACAGCCTCTTATGTGATTTGCCAACATCTTTGCTGAAGAAAAGTGTTTTCAAAATCAGACTAAAATCTCTACATGTTTAACCTGGGCTATTAATAATTATGATATTAATTCGATGAATCTTCTTTAAACATACTTAAATTTATAATTAATGCATTATAGAATACCTAATAGATTCTTTTATTGATGTGATTTAGGATAACTTGTTATATGCAAAACACATTATTATTATTATTATTATTATTATTAGAATGGAATAAGAGAGCTAGGTTTTCTAACTTACTTTGAGGCTCTGGTTCTTTCTCCTTCAGCAGAAAAATCTTGCAGCAGTTTTTGATACATTCCATGGCCATAATGAAGACTTTATTATAATCCACAGGATGTTTTTCAAACCTGAAAACCTCTGCAGCGTCGCTGGAACTCCTCACACCTTCCTCACACCTTCCTCACACCAAGCGTCGCGACTGAGAAAGGGTTAGTTAGCTAACTTTTTCTGAATTAGTATCTCCTCTAGCGTCGCTTTTTGCCATATTTGTGTAAAAACCAAGAGTTCATGAGGTTTAAAGGAGCGGGGAACGCGCATTGTTTCACCGCGCGCGCTGCTGACCGCGCCGTGTTGTGGAGCGCGCGCACGTTGGACGCGCACTTTCAACAGGTGGAACGGGAAATGCGCGCTGCCGGGAGTCCTCCGGGTCCTAATGGCCCTCTATATCATCATCATCATCATCATCATCATCATCATCATCTCTCTCTCTCTCTCTCTCTCACACACACACACAAACACACACATAGAGGCATATATATATATATGTATTTATGTGTGTGTGTGTGTGTGTGTGTGTGTGTGTGTATATATATATATATATATATACACACACAAAAGTAGCACAAAAAGTCAATCTTTAAAATAGTAAAAATGATGTGAGCTTGATTACACGAATTTTATATTTTTAAATTATTTTTTATAATTATTTGGAATAAAAAATTATTGGACTATAAATCAAAATGATATATATATATAAATATAATATTATGTCTAGAAATTTACAGCAGTTTGATCTTTAAAAAATCTGTTTCAAATTATTTCTATAGCTTTTTTTTTTAATTATTTTTTAACAAAATTGGTCTAAAAACAGCTTTAAAGAAATTCAGGCCCTTAATGAGTGAGCTAGAGGAGGCAGTGGAAGGGAAACCTCTCTAAATGCATTAACAAGAAAGGAACCAAACTCTTCTTCTCATCAACACAGGAGAGTGGACTTAGTATTGTAAATGATATGTGCATAGGTATGCTATTATTCATCAGTTACAGTTCAGGGTCTGATTTCAGTTTAGGATTCTGGATTAGTTACAGTCTGATTAAATCACATTAAATCCCACATGTTTTCAGGTCATCATGTTTATCTTTATTCACCTGACCAGGCTCTCTTTTTACACTGACAAATAAAAAACTGAAAGACAACAGGTAATCCAGGGGACACATGACATGACAGAGAGCTGAAATAAACACAAACTTTATGGATGTTTCATGTAAGTTTGCTTTCACAGTTTGTTTAAGGTTTAGAGACTGCTGCTGTGGCAGAAAAGAAAAAACGAAACCCAAAAACTTGCTTAAGAATGAGGAAACAGTTTGAGCAGTTTGTGTTATTTCTGGAAATGATCCCCAAAGAGAAAGAAAGACACAAAGAACCACATGAACAAGGAAAAAGCCATAAATATCCTTCTGACTGGATCCGTGAGAGTGAAAGTGAACAATACAGAGGCAGCCTTTTTTATTAACTTCCTTTACCAAGATGCAGAATTTATAAAACACCTCTCTGGCATGACATGTCAGTCCCATTACAGAATAAAAAATTATCTAAAAGGGTGGTCATAATCGTAAAACAGTCAAAAACGGCAAAACATTAACTGACATGAACAAACACAGCTGCCTGATGGGTAATGTGGTCACAGGAAGTCCATGATGGAACGGTGAAAGGTCAGAGGTCATGTTTACAGTCTCAGAAAGGGTGTTCAGAGACGAATATTGTGAGGCGGATGATGGAACTGCCTCGGAAGTTGATGACATTGTTGACTGTGACCATTTCCAGGTCCAGGACGACCGTCCTTGGTCCTCTGATCGGGCGAGCCAGGACCAGAGTAGCGCTGACGTTGCTGGTTTGCTGTGGAAAAGAAAGAGAGAGTTAAATACAAAGCAGTCATCCCTCATGCCTGGAGTTATCTATACCATTGCCACAGACAAACCAGGTTTGACAATGAGGAAGAAAAGCTGAGCTGCTACTGTAATAAGCTTTGAGCACCCTCTACTGGCCACACAACACTGCTACAAGAGGTGTATTCATAACAGCAGCACTACCGACTTCAGCAGGTTGTCTGCACCAGATACATGTATGTAATTATACTATATGCAGGAGTGTAAAATACCTGAGTAACTGTACTTTATTACTGTACTCAAGTACTATTTTGTAAGATTACTCAAGCACATTTCCAAGAAAATCTCAAACTCCATGAGATCCTTCTTCTTTCCTGTTTTTTTTTTTCATAGTATGATGTTGTCTGTTGCTGAGACAACATCTTGAGCTGTCTCCATTTGCCTCCCAAGTAAAAACAAATTTTTGGTATATTATCTACTTAGGTTTGGTTATTTAGCAAGCTATATTAACTAGCTAGTTGTGTACAGTAGTTGTATGCACAAAGGTTTCATATCAAAATTTCTGTGATACATAATAAATGTTCTGATTTATGTGCATGTTATTTAAAAATCAGGGTCGACATTTACAGAGATATTCAGCATTTAATATTCATCATAAAGGAAGAATAATGGTATTCAGAGATAGCCAAGACTTTCTCAGCAGATTTATTACTTCATTTCACTGTAGATTTGGTGAGTTGTCACTTAACCTCCAGTTCCACTCACCCGCATGTAAAACTCTCGGCCCTCGTTGCCAGATTTGATCTGGAAGATGTAGAAAGCCCCCGGGTAGCGCGTGGTGGCCTGCATCTGAAAAATATCAGCAGGGACACTGCGTCCAGAGGACAGGTCCATGTGGCGGTACAGAATAGTGAAGGGCCTGTCTCGACAGGCGGGGTTCTCTGCCGAACACATACACTGACTGAGAGAGAGAGAGACAGACAGACATGGGGTGATTTTATTTTAATTTAACAGGAACAATGTGATGATTATGAAGTGGATTTAAACACTGTGTGACTCACTTGTCACTGAGCTCTATGTATGGTGGTTCACATATGAGGGGGTTCAGGCATGTGTACCCTCCCTGGAAATTGAAACACACTTGTGCTGTTGTACACGTGTTGTTACCAGACTCACATTCATTGAGGTCTTCGAAATCAAACACACAACAGTTAGTTAGGGGTCAGCGAGGTCAACACGGATCATAATTCATAATCATCATAAATTAAATATAACAGAATATAAACAACAAATATCAAAATTATTTGTAAACAGATAAGTATTCACCTCCCATTCCACTAAACTAATCACCCTGAGGACACCATCTGCAAAGTGAAGCATGGTGGCGGTAGCATCATGTTGAGCGTTACCCTTGGCCTCTTGGTTGCTTCCTTGTCTAATCCCCTCTTTAACCAGTCACAGAGTTTTGGTGGACAGCAGTGGTTGTGGCATATTACTTTTTTACCATTTTTTTAATAATTAAAATGGATTTAATGTCGCTCAAAGTTTGGAATATTTTTAGAACCAAACACTGATTGATATTTTTCAAGAGTTTCGTCCTGGATTTGTTTTGATAGCTCCATGGCCTTCATGAGGGTTATATAGTTATGTTCTCTAACACATTCTTGGTTGCTGTATTTATACTGAGATCACATGACACTTTATAAATATTTATATGCAATTTACTTTTTTTATTTGTAAAAACATTTTGTAGACTTTATTGATTTTGCTCCCCTACAGCAATATTATGGGCTATTTTGTGTACATTCATGACATAAAATCCCAATTAAGTCCATTCCAGTTCCAGGATGTAAGTCTACACAATGCAGAAAAGTTCAACGGGGTGAATGCAATAGTGACATATATTTAGACAGAATTTGGTCCAAATAAAGTGCTATATTATACTAGCCTATTATTTTAGCAATTTTTGATCTACATCTACCAATTTTGTCAGCTTTATAAATAAATATTTCCAATTCTTCAAAGAACATTTATAACTGATTCAGAAAATTTCAATGTTAGAACAAACTTCATCATACAGGTCTAAAAATGATGTGAGCAAACTGTTGTTTTTATTGCATGTGGTAAAAGTGTGCCTAACCTTCACAGCTCCGGCCATCCTCGAAGACGTAGTAACCGGGCGGACACGTGCACGCGAACGAGCCCGGAGTGTTTATACACGTGTGTTGACACAGAAAGTCTGAGAAACTGCATTCATCCACATCTGACAAACAGAGGAGAAAACATGAGAAACACACTCACACACAGACACTCACACAAATTTTATAATTTTATCCACTTAATTGCTTTCCTTCTCTAACTCTCTCTAAAAGTCTAAGCCATCTCTCCTGCTCCTGTTCTTCCCCTTCGAATCTTTTCATCTCTCTCTCATTATTTATCTCTCCTCATCTCTTCATTTATCTCTCATCCTCTTGTTTTTTATCTCTTCTCCTCTTTTCCTTTCGCTTCCTTTGCCCTGCTTTTCACCGCTTCCTCCTCTGTTCACCGATGCAGGTAGTTCCGTCGGAGGCGAGCTCGAAGCCTTCGTCGCAGTTGCACATGAATGAGCCGTATGAGTTCAGACATCCGTGAGTGCAGGGGTTAGTCCCACACTCGTCTATATCTGCAGACACAGAGAACGTTCATTTTAGTTCTAATCCTGATATTATTTAAGATCAACATAATCAAGTTCACGGCCAGATGTTCATATGAACATTTAGGCATTTAAGTTACGGTTAGGCCTAGGGATGGAACTGATGGAAAGGTTATAGGTACTGAGGTGAGTTACTGAGATAAAAGTTAAAGTTACTCAGGTAAAAGTTAAGGTTACTGAGGTAAAGTTAAGGTTCCTGAGGTAAAGGTTAAGGTTAATCAGGTAAAGGTTAGGGTTACTGAGATAATGGTTTAGGTTACTAAGGAAAAAGTTAGTGTTACTGAGGCAAAGATTAGGGCTGCTTATGTAAATGTTAAGGTTACTGAGGTAAACATTAAGGTTACTGAGGTAGAAGTTAAAGTTACTGAGGCAAATTTGTTAAGGTTACTTAGATAAAAGTTAAGGTTACTGAGGTAAACGTTAAGGTTACTGAGGTCAAAGTTAAAGTTACTGAGGTAAACGTTAAAGTTACTGAGGTTAAAGTTAAGGTTACTGAGGTAAACGTTAAAGTTATTGAGGTAAACGTTAAGGTTACTGAGGTAACACTTAAAGTTACTGAGGTTAAGTTTGAGGTTACTGAGGTTGAGGTTAGGGTTAGTTGAGTTTAAGGTTCTTGGGGTTTAGGTTAGGGTTTAGGTTTAGGTTAGGGGTTTAGGTTAGGCATAGCATTATTTAGCTACAGAAATACACAAGGCAATGGAAATACCCCACAAAAATAGTAATCTAAGACTCTGTATATGTGTGTGCGTGAGAGAGAGAGAGTGCATGTACCTTCACAGGTTCTACTGTCAGTATTCAGGTTGAATCCCGGGTTGCAAGAGCAGGAATAAGAGCCTGGCAGGTTAGCACAGAGCTGCTGGCAGTAACCGTAGCGGCATTCGTCAATATCTGAGTTTTTAATAAGAGGAAGAGCAGAGAATACAGACACATGAAATGCAGATGTGATGTCATATATCATAAAGGCAGAGTTAATAAAATCTAAAACATTTAAGATTTGTTATGAAATCTTGAACTTTTTTCTAGGAAATGCTATTTTCTTTGTTTAGTTTGTTAGGAAATCTTTATTTGTTTAGCTATGCGACTGCATGGTGTAAATGTTCACCAGATGAAGAATGAGGCTTCAAACAAACAGAAATCTGGGCACTAATCCACAGAGCAAGGTCCATTTGGGTTTTTTTCAGAAGTGCAGACGTCCTTCTTAGAAACTGCTGCAGAAATAGAAATACCTCCACAATGATCTGGTGAAGTTAAGTGTCCAGGCTCAGGTACTCACCCTGGCACTGTCCAGCCACCAGCCAGTAACCCTCGGTGCAGGAGCAGGAGTAACCCCCTGCTGTGTTTATACACACCTGTGTGGGATTACACTGATGGGACCGTGCCTCACACTCATCAATGTCTGGAAAAGAAACAAAAAGAGAAGAACAGGGACAAGGTTAATTATAAAGATTAAACAGCATGGGATCTGTTCTCATCCAGGCACAAGGAAATTTGGTAACTTGACATTGCTATTGTAATGGCTAGAAAAGAAAGTATATGGGAACACAGGCATAGCTTAACACCGTGGTTGTCAAAGTGAGGTCCAAGGACCTGCAGGTTACTGTGAAGCATAGCCAGGGTTGTTTTTGTTACAGTGGCAGAAATCAATAACTCTAATAATGTGTACTTGGACCTAATGTGTTCTGTCAGTGGAAAGTTCAGGATTAAAAAGTGCTATGGCATCAACAAATAAAAAAAATATTATTGTATGCAATTAACTTGTTAGACTAATTTTGGAACATTTGCATGATGTTCAAAATCCAAATTCACACTATGTGAAATCTATTTTACAGTTAAAGGAGGTTTCTGTGAAAGGAAAGGGTATGTACATCAATGTAGCAACACTCAGGCCACATCCTTCACTGTGTCTATATCAAGTTCCCATGGATTAATATATCTTAAAGTAATGCAGCAGGTTTTCATAAGCTCCACAAATTGGAAAGGGAGTCTACACGCTCTGACATATTTCCTTATGTGGGCATCACAAACCCCTGAAATAACCTGAAACTACATATTTGGTTCCCAGACAGTGAAGTCACTTATTTTAAAAAAGAAATCTAAAGATGGGTGAGTGTTAATGCCAGATTGTTTCTGCTGTTTATTCAGGCACTGGTGGTGGTTGATAACGGACGGGGTAGAGAGGCCTGGTTCTAGTGCCAGGATGTCAGACTGCGTTCCAGCACCTGCTAGCACTTAAGAGCAAGTCAGGTTTAGAAGATGCTGGGCTCAGCATGTGGGCTGCATGTGTGCCATGGGGAGGGGGGGACTTGTGTTGAAGAAGACGTCCATTTTTTATGTCCTTATTTGGACAAAGTCATTCTGCCAAAGTGGGAAGTCAAAAGGAGGCAGACCTGGGGGGACAGATAAGTGAACGGGAGCCAAATTTCTGTACGCAGATTAGGACCTTGTCTAGATCTAAAAGAGGTGATTGTGGAATATATAGTCGTTGGCTTTGAACTATGGGACAGCGCATTACTATTTATGGCAATACGAGTAAATACACAGACGTTTCATGCCAAAGACTAAAACAATCATACCTCTCTCCAGACATAATTTATTTTGCTTAGATTAAAATAAAATTTAAAAAAAAAGATTAGCAGTTAAAGAAAGAAGTTTGTACAGAATTTGTTAAACAACAAGGCGATCTTCACTGGTTTCTCAATCGTAAGGGTCTGTTCAATCAAGCAACACATATGCAATGTTTAGAGATAGTAATACTCAAGCTAGACTGTACAATTTTAATAGAACATAGTTTAGAAGACAGCAAGAGTCATTGTGCCATGTTTGGATAAGAGTAGACACATATTATATAGATGGGTCTAATTTATCCATTAATGAGGTAAACATAACATGTTTTCTTAGAACAGATCTAGAATCTGAGAATAACACTTGGTGCCAGCCAAGCCAATCTAAATATGAGATATGGAGTGAAATGAGTGGATAAAAGGAGAACCAGTGTGTTGGTGGTGGTGTTTGTTAATAGGGAGAGAGTCCAGTGACTATAGAAAGAAGCCTATATATACAGACTATAAAGGAGAACGTCAGTAGAAAAGGGGAGAATCTGATGGAAAGGAAGAAAACCAGTGGATAAAAGTAGTGGTCACTGGATGATGGGGGGAAACTAGTGGACTAGAAAAGAGTGGATTTAGAAGAAAGCCTTAACCACTGAGCCACGGCTTTTTAAGCTACAGAGCAACAAGTTCTCAGCTCAAATCCCAGCACCACCAAGTTGCCATGGTTGACCCTTAGTTGTATTCTTTCCCAATTGTAAGTGGCTTTAGATAAAAGCATCAGCCAAATGAGCTAATGGAAATAGACTAAAGAAAGAGTCCAGTAGATAATGAGATAAACAAGTGGATAACAGGAGAAGCTAGTGAATAAGAAAATAAACCAGTGGATAAGGGAAGATACTCTAATGGATAGTGGATTAGGGAAGAACCCAGTGGATAATGGATGAAATGGAACAGAAGGAATCAGTATATAAGGAATTCACACCATGAATGAATGACATCTGCACCATAAAGAAACTCTACATTCACAATCATGACACTTGGACATGGAGGGAGGTAATGAAACGTGAAATTACCTACTGAGCTCCACTCACACCTCATTACCAACAGATGTGAGGCAAAATGTGGCGAAGACTCTTGCTACATTCAGTTGGGGTTTGTGGTTGAGAAAATTCAGCATAAACAACTCACTTTTGTCGTATTCACTACACTGGAAGTAGTTTTGCTGTGTCAGTGTACACAATGTTAATGTTTCACAATCTGGCTAAACCCATGGACCATGTGGTCAGCGGTTGATGCTAGGTGCAATTACAGTGGAATTTCAGTGGTATGGAGACTTTTCATTCTATAAATTAACAACGTATCTGAGAGAAATGTTGACATGTCCAATAGTTTTGCCTTGTTTTCACTATCATTGTATTTTTTACATTATTTGTAAAAGACTTAATGTCTATGTGCTAGTTAGCGAAATCATTAGTGTCAGTCATTAACCAGATTTTGCTCGTTGTCGAGTAAGTTTGCTTTTATATTTGGTCACTTCTAGATATCTGTGTTGTATTAAACGTTTACGAAGGCTGTAACTGATGTGTTCTTGTGTTTCTGCCTACCACAAATGAGCGTTACTAGCAGCATAATGGCTTTCGCTGTTTTTCCATTTATGCACACCTACAGTACATACAAGGCTATGATTGTTAGATGAGTGAGGTCAAGCCTGCAGCCTGGGTACATGTTTGGCCCATAACAGCATCTTTTACTCCATCTCTGCCATAACAGCATGACTTTTGCCAATGGGAACTCTCATTCAACATCTTGTGACCTCATCGCTGGCAGGCGCAACCAGATGCTGAAATACCACAGGTCTGAGTGTGGGATCTTTCGAGGCTTACACAAACAAGGCCTAAATATCCTCCTATCATGGTTGAGATTTTCTTAATGCCCCAAAGAGGTGATTATCTGTGTCAAAACTCAAAGAACTCTGAATATCTGGTGGCTTTTTCCACTGATTACAGTGATTTCAGGGGAATGCAGAGGTTTTTTTTTTTTCTCTGTGGCTAAAAGTGACCCTAAAGGACTAAAGCAGACAAATTGAGAACACATTTGAGACTGGCATGACTATGCCAAGTAATCTGTAGACGATGTAAAAATACACCTTAAATGTTTGTGAGATAAAACCTTTCCTTTTAATTCCCTAACTGTGTGTATTGAGCTGTGAGATTAGCAAGGAGGTCTATTTCAATACCAAGCCATAAAGCATGAAGTAACATTTTAATTCTCCCACAGAGTGAAAGAAAAAAATTATTAGTCAAAAAGGAACATGTAGCTACTCTGTAAATCTCTTCTCTCACATCACGACAGGTCCTCATTTTAAACTGCGAACTGATATACAGCTTTTAGTTACAGATATAGATCAGACTTCCAGAGAGTTCTGTGGAATTCAGTCTCTGCTAAAGTCTTTAAGTTAAAGACTTTGCCTCAGGACAGACCCACAGATATGAGTTAATTACAGCCCAGCGTTTCATCGCATCTGCTCTGCCTGCGACCCCGAGAGACACACGAGCCACTAAAACACTGCGAGAACTAAATAAACACCGCAGCATGGCCTCATCCAACCCCGAGAGACGTCTAAGCCGCATTCCCACATCTGCAGTAACTTACAATTACTGCAGCACCGCTTTATCAAAATGCAGAGTGAGGAGGATCAGACACCACCCCATCAATGCACACAGGTACAGAAGAAGCATTAAAAGCGTGTCTCTGAGCAGGATCAAAAGTCACTCATACAGTTTGATCAAGCTTCAAAGATGGTTCAGTCTGTTATTACTTCAGAATCCCACATTAAAAGTGTAAACACTAACACTACATTGTGGTTCCTTTATTTAACACTATTTATACCACAGCACTGGTGAATTTTGGATTCTGATTGGTCAGAAGGTGTTGAATTATTTTCTATAACAGCAGCTCTGACAGTAGTGCACTCGTTCTGATATGCTAACGTTTCTATAGGGACAACTACCACAAATGGATGCTCACATAAACAGATTAAAAAAAAAGTCGAGTTGCAATTCAGCAAATGTGGATCATGTGACTCAAGTCCACAACACTGATTAATACATCTTTGATAGTTAATTGATGGAATTTTACTCATGATTGGCGATTAAGCAAATCAATCAATACAAAAGTTATTTATTTGATTATCGCTACTCATGGTTAATCAATGATGTAAATAATGTTAGTTAATAGAACTTAATGGAAAGTGCTACCAAGTTAACAAATATTATTATTACTAAACGCTTAGAGTGACAGAGAGTCCTGACAAAGTCCTTGTTACAAACCTACACAGCAAAATGTGCAGTATTTTAAAAAAAACAGAAGGATGAAGACTAACAGGTACTCGCTTCAAGAAGAGTTCTGTTTATTAACCAGACAAATAAAAAACGCTTAGACCATTGCACTAGCCAAAAGCCTTTTCATTCATCACTACAGCAGGCGAGCGAGCAATGTATGAGCTGAATCTCCTCTGTATAATGATTCTATACTAGATAACAGAACACAGTATGAGCTAATTCAATACTGTGGTAGATAAGTGGTTAAGGAAAAACTCCCTGTGCAAGAATACAATGGATAAAATAAAGTTTCTATGCACTATATAAATTCATCCAACACTCTTAATTCAACACAGGAGAATTTGTTGTGCAAATCCTTTTCTTAGAAATCTGATAACTGCCTTAAACTGTTTCAAGGGGCAAAAGAAAGGCCTACTTACCAACACAGCTGCCATCCTCTCCGAGCGTGTAGCCGAGGATGCAGGGGGCAGAGGAACGGCCCACTATGGGATAACTCGGACCAGGAGCGGACCCAGCACCAGGGCTGATAGGAGGAGGAAACTGCTCAGGAAACCCCACTGATGTGTCAGGGTACAGCGGCTCGGTGTAGGACGGAGACTCGGCTCTGGCATACGGCTGTGAATAAAGGCTCTGGGGGATGCAGAGGTAACCTCCGTTCTGATTTACACACCGCATGTCACCGCGGCACGCACCAGGCATCGTGCGGCACTCGTCCACGTCTGCAGACGTAACACATCA
Organism: Pangasianodon gigas; assembly: GCA_022758105.1. Classification (NCBI taxonomy): domain Eukaryota; kingdom Metazoa; phylum Chordata; class Actinopteri; order Siluriformes; family Pangasiidae; genus Pangasianodon; species Pangasianodon gigas. Next base: position 32,842,550 of record CM040456.1, on the reverse strand, counting down.
CTACTCAATTGGTTGAATCACATTAAATAAGCACATCCTGGTCCTGGTTCTCCCCTTGTTCTGCACTTTTATAGTGTCTTCCCTGATTCAGCACACCTTACGAGCCTGAAATGCTGAAGTATGCTAGAACAGGAAAACATTATGACACATAGCCTTTAAAACATGCAGCTCAGGGGGACTCCAGGAAACAGATTGGGAAACACTGAGTTATAATCTTTGACCTACTAACCGATGCATTGCCTGGAGCGAATATCGAATGTGAACCCTTCGGTGCACCTCTGTGGACAGCAAACAACAGTCAACCACAATCATGCAAATATTTTTACAGAGCTGAAATTGCAAAATGTGTCGTGGGTGTTTCTTTTAATTTTTTAGCCCATCAGTGAGAGAATATTGGATTGAGCAACTTGTTTATCTCAGCATACAGTCTGTTGTGACAGAACTGGACCTGTATAAATGAAGTAGACTTTATGGCTTATTTGTGATATAAACTATGAGCAGTAATGCATAGGACTGTTTGAGGAAAGGTCGCTGTGCCAAATTCAGCCAAGCGAGACAAAGTTGAAGCAGTTTGGAATTTTGGCACAGAGAGAAAACTCCAAGTATTCTGAGTTTTAGTCCAGAAACAATCCACAAAGCAGTAAAGAAACTCCTAAGATTTGACTGTGTGATTATAGTATTGTTTTCATGAAAAGCAAACAGAGGAAATGGAGAAGGCTTACCTGACTCTTCCCAGACTGGAAGCAGCAGAGCAAAAATACCAAAGCTGTGAGCATTCTGTAAAAAAAACACATAACACAGACATAATCTCTTACAGTGAGGAGACTATCAGTTAAATAGTGAAATGTACAGACTTATAGAAAGACTCCCTCGCAGGCAGGAGGAGTAAAAATTCAGAAATACAAAAGCGCACAAAAGTAATAGTAGTTATAATAAAGTGTCATTTATAGTATAAAGCCCTAAATAAACTCGTTTACAAATTTAAATGGAACTCATACACATTCATGGAATCAAAATAAAATATTTGTCGTTTTGAAAAAGGCTCCAAAACCACCAAAACGAACCTCTCGGTTTTGTCGGAGCTCCAGCCACGTCCTCCGAATGAGTGTGTGAGTGTCGGTGCGGTTGGTCCCCACTCGCCACAGACAGACAGGACTGCGCTCCCAGCAGGGAAAAAGTGAGGACCTCTCTCCCTCTCTCTCTCTCTCTCTCTCTCTCTCACACACACACACACACACACGCGCGCGCGCGCACACACACTCCGCTCTGGTTTAGTGCTGTCGGGCCTGAATGCGCAAAATGCGCCAACTTGCAGCACCTGGTTTGGGTTACGCGCACCGCGGGCACTAGTAAAGAGGAGGATCCTGCGGGATTGCGCTCTTACTAGTGACAAATAAACACAGCTCCAGAGATCTTTTTACATTACAAAAAAGAATACCAGTGTTTAAAATATTACTTTTAGGAATGACACAAGCTTATCAGTTTATTGTGCGTTTTTTCTTGGAGTTTTGACTTTTTTTTTCCAGCTGACCAATAGACACTGAATTTGCAGGCCTACGCCTCCTTCTAAACCACGCCCACTCGCACAGACTCACAGCACCAGAAAGCTAGAAAACTGAGACGAGGATCTGATAGCTAAAACAGTGAGGAGCAAAGAGCAGAACCCCTAAAAGCTTCTCTGGCTTGTCCCTCTGGGAGAAGCCTTAAATCCTTAAATCCTCTATATTTAACCCATTTAATCTTACAACAGCAAAGATTCCAGGGACCTCTTTAGAAAACTAGAACCACTACATTTAGGAAGCATTTAGGAAACCTCATTATTTGTATATATAGATATAAATACTGTATATACACTTGCATGGCGTACATGCACATCTTGTAATGGTGTTCAGTAGTTTTGGCCCAGATTTCCCTCCCAGCTGGCTTCCATCACACACAGACTGCCCCTCCTCCTTGGAACAAAAGCGCCGGCCAACACAGAAAAAAAAAAAAAAGCAGCCAGTGAGACACTGAAGCCGGGTGTACATCTCAGAAATATGGATATTTATAGAATAAAAAATAACAGTACATGTTTTACTCCTCTTCTACCAGAGCAGTTTGCCAACAATTACAATTTTATTATTTATTAAAGAACAACACATTATACGTTTATCCATTTGTAGCTGTATTTATTGTTGTGGAATGTCCATTAGACAAGTTAGTTTCTGTTCTCACTTACGTTATAGCAGCATTAAACAGTCGTTCCCTCACCAGCCTGTCTTTTTTTTCTCTCTTCTTTCTTTACAAGAGAATGGTCTGCTGTTATTGAAGACTAGGATGTCACACTGAAGTGGCATTAATTTCTGCAGTTTAGAAGAAGTGAGACAAGGCTGCAGTCTGGGTTCTCCAGTTACAGCTCGTACCTAGAACCAGATGTGCTCTCGCCTGTTCCAGACACTTAAGACAGGCTTTAAATATCACACGAAGAATGAACATTTTATTTTCATACTGATCTCAGAAACTCCACAGCCTGGAACTTCGTCATGTAGAGCAAACAGGCAAGGGTTAATGTTGTAACCTTTCAACTAGTGATGGGTCATTTAGAAGGAGTCGACTCTTTGAATCGGATCTTTGAGGTGAACGCTGAGATCCCACTCGAGTTATGAGACGCTTTTTGCCGTTACTCCTGGAACGTAATTTAATCAGACTGTTTGGAAAACTCTGTCAACATCTGAGTTGTTTTATTTTTTATATTCTATAATATAATTAATTTTATTCTTTCTGTCACTGCTATTATTTATTTCATTGTTTAATATTTAGTTTAATATGATAGGTTAATAATATTTAATTGTTAATTATTTGCCTATTTTACTATTTTATTTTTGACTTGAACGTTTGACTTAAAGCTCTTTAAGCTCCATTTTAGATGTATGAAAGGTCCTTTATGACTAAAGTTTTTAATTATTATTATTATTATTATTATTATTATTATTATTATTATAAACTGAAAGAGTCAACTCTTTTCGTGAGGTGAGTCAAATGATCTGACTCACTGAAAAGAGCTGAAATACTGCTTTAAATTTTGATCAGCATTTTTTTTGTGTCATGATAAATTCTCAGGCCCTATTATTTACTTTTTGACCATTTTGGTGGTAAAACAAAGAACCAAATGGATAACCAAGTTTGATAAGGTTTCTTCTCCTGAAAAAAGCCCTTATTTCTGTGATTTTCATACACTGATATGCAAAACTTCCACCTGCCATCGTTTGTTTTCTCAGCAGTACTGATTCACTCTGTGCTGAATGGGATCTGGCAGCCGAACAGACCAGATGTGCACTTAAGGCCAATAAAACACTGTGCATTAAATCTAAACGTTTCTCTCAGAGGCCTGTCAGCAGTGAGAGAGCAAGAGAGAGAGAGAGAGAGAGAGAGAGAGAAACAGGTGGAAGGGTCCTGCTCAGAGCCAGATAAAACGTCTCGGGCATCACGAGGGCTGCCCTGAACACCCATCAACACCCTCACAGATGGTGTCTGAAGATAAAGAGCGAGAATATGGAGCTATAAAGGAATGTTAATATGAGGATTAGGCATGACAAGAGATTAAAGATCACACATGTTCAGCATTTATTAGGATTAACATTTTGTGCTGATCTGAAAATACAAAAGAAATGTTTTGGTGATGTTGAGAATAAGATTAATTAATTTAGAGTTAATCAAATTCTTCTTTGGGTGCTTTAAGGTAACAGCTCAGTAAGACAAATCAAGTGCACCAGATGTTCCCCTTACCCCTGATTTAGTTAATTAGTGTAAAAGATGAAAACAGTCCAGTATAAACCTTTATATAGTATTCAGGTGAAGTCAGGACGTAAGTGAAACTGTGGTAAGGAGATAAGGAATAAAACACTCTGTCTCATGCTATTCTAGGAAATCTATCACTGACAAAGCTCTGACACTGGAAACCTTCACCATA
>CM040456.1:32819218-32838501 GCA_022758105.1 Pangasianodon gigas | reverse complement strand
AGCCCTGACCTCAACCCCACTGAACACCTTTGGGATGAACTGGAACACCGACTGCACCCCAGACCTCCTCGACATCCCAACATCAGCGCCTGATCTCACTAATGCTCTTGTAGCTGAATGAACACAAATCCCCACAGCCACGCTCCAACATCTAGTGGAAAGCCTTCCCAGAAGAGTGGAGCTTATTATAACAGCAAAGAGGGAATAAATCTGGAATGGGATGTTCAGCGGGCACATATGCATGTGATGGTCCTGGTGTCCACAAACTTTCGGCCATATGGTGTATTAGAACGGGTGCAACGCTGCATCATAGGCATGCTGTTACAGAAAATTCAACACCTTCTGACCAATCAGATTCAAGACAGTGGTGTGGTGTGGAATAATCCTCCAGTAATTGACACTCTTCACACATTTGCATACGCAGAGATCTTTATTTCTGCATTAAATTACAAATACTCTAAGTGTGACATGAACCCCAAACTTTACCCCCCAAAAAAAGCAAACAATAAACCTGCTCAACCCTTAAAATTATTAATCACACTCTCCCAAATAAATCCCAATACACTAATAAGCCCAGCAAGTACTGCTGAGCCTGAAGTTCCATAAAATATGATTTTTTTACAGGGGCAAAACAAATAGCAGTTTGTATTTTTGGTGGAAAATTAAAATACACACCTCTCCAAATTGTTTTTACTGGCAGCCATTAATAATATACAGCCAAATTTACACAAGAGCCTTTTTTTTTTAATAAGAAATTGATATGTACACACTTTTTGCCTCTTTGATTTGTGAACTTTTCCAGCACTGCTTCAGATTTACATGTTAAGTACATATTTATAATACTGCAGATATACACAGCAGAAGTGTTATATTATCAGAGTATTCAGTTGTTGAACCACAATCGGCCGTTAGAGTCATTACTGTAACTGAGACGGAGGAAGAGACAGAGGGGGGAAAATTGCAGAGCATTTATATTAAAAAAAAAAAAAAAAAAAAAAAAAAAAAAAAAAAAAAAAAAAAAAAAAAAAAAAAAAAAAAAAAAAAAAAAAAAAAAAAAAAAAAAAAAAAAAAAAAAAAAAAAAACAACCCACAAGTAAGAAAGAAAGAAAAAAAGCTATTCGTATGGATTTCACAGACAGGGAAAAGGTCTTAATAAATCCCACAGGCATCTGTGAGCCAAGTGGCCATCTTTCATCAGACAAATGATCTTCCCCATATTACAGAGCAAACGCAGAAACACTGCCGTTCACTACAAATCCCCAATGGACACTTCTGATTACAGACTGCAGAACGATTTAATAAAATGCAAAGCTTCAGGAAACATCTTGTATAATCATTTCACCACTGCAGACTGACCCCGACTTTTAGTTGTCTATCCGTCCTTCTGGTGTTTCCTCGTTATTAAAATAATTAAAGAGAAATAGCTCTAGTGCTCCGTCTCCAGACATCTCCTAAAGTGCTTTGACTGACGGCATTGTCGGGCCAATCACTGTTTGAGCAGGTCTTTAAGGACCGCCCCTGCACTGGCGTCAGCCGCCACCGGCACGGGCGTGAACGTAGGGAGAGCGTCTGAGATGGGCTTCATGAGCAGGTGCCCACCTGCGGCCCCCCCGCCGCCCGCTGTTAATAGTGGAACAGCCGCAGAGCGAGGGGCCAGGAACGGGTTCGAGTCCACGCTGCGCTTCCCGCTGCCTGAAGAGCCTGGATGATTACACACAGGGTAAGAACACAAAAAACACTTTGGGTAAGGAATAAGGTGTTGTGCTTTTATAGAAAAATAAGGAACAGTAACATTATCAATTTACTGTTAGTCCTGAAGTGTTTTATTCCTCTTACACCACAGTAATTTCCCATTTTAGCTATTTTTATTTATTAAAAATTACACATCTTAGTTTTTATCCGTTTCTAGTTACAATTAACATCTGTAAAACAAGAAGAAATTCTCCATACTTGCAAAAAAGCTGTCAAGAGTCACACCTGTCCTCTATAATTAGTTAGGCTAAGCTACAAGCTAAGGTAATATCAAGTGACTGGCAAACACATCCCACTCAAATATTCTAGAAAGAAAATGTGTCAGTGCAAAGAATCAAATCACGATCCTCAAGCCATTTCCATGATGTGTATCGTTGTGGTACCTGCTGCAGTTGCACCGGCAGCGTTCCGTCCAGGAGGGGGCGCATTCAGCGGCTTAATGTCGTAAACGGGCAGTTTGGGAGCGGGAGCAGCCGGAGTGGACTCCACTTCCAGGAACTTCACAAACATCTCGGAGAAAGACTGCACAAGACACACAGTAGAACATGAGTGTGTGTGTGTGTCTGTGTTTTTTATGGGTGAAAATTAAGCTGTTAGAATTGCTAGCTTGGGAAATCTTTGTCTATATCACACAGTTCAGTATGTGTTTATACATGTACAGAGTTTGTGGTGTTGTAAACACTCGCCCCACTGAGGTTTTAGATGTATATAAACGTCAAGAGTAGCACTCAATATGATGCTACCACTACCGTGCTTCACTTTTTTTTTTTTGGTCATTTGTAAATAATTTCTGCAAACTATTTATTACCCCAATTATAGTATGTGATGAACATTTTCCCCCTCTTTTGTTCCTCTTTTTGTTTCTGTGTGTTTGTGGGTGAAACACTCACCCCATTGAGGTTCTGGGTGTGCGTGGGTCTTTGGGGTGTGGTGGGGACACTCTGCACCGCTCTGCTGCCTCCTAACCACCCTGACACCCAACCTGTGACTCCTTTCCTCCCCTCCTCCTCCAACATCTACAGAGAAAGAGGTGGAAGGTCAACTCCCCTGCTTGTGGTCTCATATAGCAAGATTTACCCTATGTCGTTTTGTTTATAGTTTTATCTAGAGTTTCTGTCTTATAACACTTTCTACTGGTGTGCATCACCATGGTAACTACCAGGCAGGTTAAAATTTCTCAAACCAATCAGCATCTTTTCTTTGGTGTTTTATTCGTTTTAATAAATAATTTTTAAGGAAAGGGACTATATATACTTTTAATCCTGCATGTCATGGAGCTGGATGAGTCAAAAGTTAGGATTAAACAATAATACAGAGGTAGAGAGATTTTTTTTCTGGTCACTGAACATTTTTCCAGACAAAAACACAGACATTTAGAGCAGATATGGGGCAGGAAAGAAGAAAGGGAGAGGAAGAGAAAGAGAGAAAAGCAGGAAATGGAAAATTGGAAAATATGGATGAACTGAAAGGAACTGGAGAGTGCTATGTTTGAAAAGAAAAAAAAAAAAGTCTGTTCAGAAGAATGCAAGCGTGAATGTGTGATCACAGCTGGCTGATACAGCTGCAGAGCTGGACACTGCTCAGGCTTTCGCTGAGCATCTGACGAACATCTTCTTCTCCTTCCTTCACCCCTCCTCTCTCAGGCTGATGTTGGTCTCTCCCTCTTTTACAGTATCCATGTTGCTCTAGAAGTTTTGGTTCTTCTTCCACATATTAGTGTTTTCATGGTAGCCATGCTACTCTAGAAATTACGGTATTTTTTTCCAGTTATCAGTGTTTTTATGGTAGCCATGCTACTCTTCTTGTTATGACACTCTTTCTAGATGTTTGTGTTTTGTCCTGTAGCCATGTTACTCTAGAGGTTACCATACTTTGTTCATGTATTAGTGTTTTAAATGGTAGTCAAGTTACTCTAGAAATTACGGTACTTTTTTTTTTAGTTATTAGTGTTTTTATGGTAACCATGTTACTCTGGTAGTTACAGTACTTTTTCCAGTTATTAGTGATTTTACAATAGCCATATTACTCTAAAACTTATGGTACTTTTCCCTTTTGTGTATACGTAGGTGTGCTACTCTAGCAGTTACGGTAGTTTGCCCATTTATTCAAGTGCTACGGTATTATTTATGGTATATTTATGATATCCTATTGAATAAAGGGTGCTAGTGGCGATTCTGATTTACGCAGCTCAGACAATGTTATGGCCATGCTAGCAAAATGGGACAGAATAGCATCTACCCTACACCAGCGGACATCTCATTAGGGCTGTTTTATACCAGTTAGCACTGCTGGTTTAAAATGGAAAAAAAAAAAAAAAAAAGCCTTCTATATTCATGTTAATTTTATAAGAAAGTGTTCTTCACTCTGGAACAGTATAAGCAGCAGGACACAGAGATCTGTAGAAACCTTACATGCATTTCATCCATCTTAATAGAGCTTGTTAGAGGCTTCCCCATAACTCCGTTCCCCATAACTAATGCAGCCACCTGCACTCCAGATCGTTTATCTCATCCATGAGAATTCCAGGCCCAAATTCTTTTGGCTTCCTCCAAACCGCATGTGATTTAAACGCGATTTCTGTCCACAACGCAAGAGACGACATGATTTATTTCAAAAGTGAAAGAAAACATGAGGGGCCAATGAAAGCACACAGGGCAGGGAAGTGATAAGTTCTGGGATCTTTAACCAGCTCCACCCTTTCTAATAATTCCTGAAATTCCCATGAGCCCAGAGTATTGGGAAGTGCTCCATGTTACAGCAAAGCCAAACAAATCTAAAGAGACCAGGAGATGGATGAGAACATGAAGCGTGATTGGTGGAAGAAAAGTGAACAGAGCACAGAAGAATGTGAGTTTGCTGAGGAAAAACACATGCAATATCTTATAGCATAGCATATTTGGGCAGGCAAGACTTTGGATTTATCCGTGGGAATTTGATTGGCTTGTGAAAAGTGGGCGTTCCAAAACAAACACGGAGTCAGACGCTAGCCTGTCTCCTGCAACACCACTGGAGAGTGACTCCGGCTCCTGTACGTGGGATATGCATGTAGTTGTAACCGTGGAGATTCCTTCCATAAACGTTCACCATATCAACGATTACACACATTTTTTAATCCGTTCATATGACACCACCTGACAAGTCCCTGTGAACGAGCTGTTACTACAGAAACCTAACACCTTCCAACCAATCAGAATCGAGAATTTAACAGTGCCGTGCTATAAAGACACTTTATTTTGCTCCAGCAGGATATAAAAGCGGACTTTCTTTCTCTGTAAGTCTTACAGACCAAAAAGCAGACTTTTATGAGAGACAGACAACTGAGAGAATAAAAATAAGACAAACGTGGAGGAGAATGAGAAGGTTAAAATAACGGATTAATAAAAGGAATGCAGACGAGGTATGGAAGGGAGTGAAAGGATAAACAGCAAGAAAAACAGGGTGTGCCCACTCACCTTGTCCACATCATCTCGGTCCAATCCAACCACACTACCCATAAGTCTCAGCACTTCGGCGCGTTTGTTTCTCGGCGTGTGGAAATATCCAAGAAACAGATTCCTCATTAGCACTCTGAGAAGGTGAGAAGAAAAGAGGTCCATGGAAACAAAATCATCTTTAAATGTGATTTAAAAACAGGAGTCAAGTCATGGAAGGACTTTTATTTTATTTTTTTATTTTTGTTGAGATTTGCATTTTTTGTGGGGTTTTTTTTTTTTTTGCTTGCTTACTTGTCCACTTTGCCTTCAGTGCTGTTGAGAAGATCAGTCAGTTTGTGCTGGGCTTCATCCAGCATCTCTTGTCTCACTTCCACTGCAAAACACACACACACACACACACACAAAAACACACAATCCTGAGTTGCCTGTTTTTGGGCATGGTGAGGAAAATATGTCATCACATCCATAAGCGCGCTAACTACAGCCTTTCAGAAGGCTATTTATAAAGCAAACGACTGCCTAACAAATGTCTGGAACTCTCATAACGTCTGCGTGTGTGAATACGTGTGTGTGTGTGCGCGATATCATAAATGTCCACAGTCTGGATGTTTAACACAAAGCAGTTTTGTGTGTGTGCGTGTGTGTGTGTGTGTTAATATTTTTCATAAAAACACTGGTAATGATGTGAGTAGGACTGGGTTGGTGATGTAATGCGTTTTTTTTTATTTGCACACACGCACAGAGTTTTACATTCAGACTGCTTACAAACCAACTTCTATTCTGAATATATATTTTTTATATGCTGATTTCCCTTTTCTATCAGACATACTGAAAGCGAAAGCATCACTTTGGCGATGAGAAAAAAAAGAGAGAGAACATGAGATCTATAATAAATTAAAAAAAAAAAAAAGCAGGACATGTGGGGAAGAGATCTGTCTAGCAAAACCTCTGCCCTGAAAAAAATCAGTAAAATGGGCACACTGATGAGACTACTAAATAATACTAATACTAAATGTAACTAAATAATTCAGCAGATTTATAGGTCTTCATCACAGCTGGGGATTAGGTGTTCCTATTACTGTCCACATTTAACATCCACTGGAACGAGAGAGGACAAATATTCTTTCCTCAGCCATAAATCCGGAAGAAGAATTCCACTTTAAACCTGAGTATGTTTACACGTGCCAAATAATCCAATAACTTTTATAAAAGAATTAAAAAAATTCATCCGTCGTGTGTATATGAATTTAACTAACATGGTCATGGTCATGGTCATATACGCAGATAATTTTTTTCTAACTACAGCTGAATTGCAGACTTTCAATTAATCCCTATTAAAAAGAAGTGACGTAAAACAATGTTTTTTTAATCATTAAGTAGCTTCACTAGTAATCAGGATTAGAAACCTTACTGGAAACAAAAATGAAAACAAACAACAATTTTTCATTCAGCGTTATTAAAAACTGCGAACAAAATCACTCTAAATTGTTCCAGAGTGAAAACATTACAACATGCTTAGACAGTTAATGTTATTTTTACTTTTCAGTGTGATTTCAAGAAATTATAGCCTAAACCTAAACATTATCCTAACAACCTATCGTCACTTCCTGCACAGCTAGCTTCAGAAGTTAGACAGCTGCTATAGCCGGGTTTTCGAAGATGGCGAGATGGCAGGAAGAGTCTGTGTAGAAAGTATTTTTTTTCCTACAATTCTGCAAGCACCAAAATCACAATACACAGTAGAAGAGTGCTCTGAAGATGTTAAAAAATAAACGCGTTTCTGGTTAAATGCTTTAGTTAGTTTTATTTATACACTAGACTTCCTATAAGCAGAGTAGGCTATCATTTATGTCAGTTCTTTTATGTCAGGCTAAATGTTTTCCAACTAAAGAGAGGGGCATGGAACGCTGGAGCAGGAAGGTAAAACTGTTCAGAACGAATAAAAATGAAAAACAAATCATTTCTAATCCCTGGTTGAAACTGTGCATGATGCTGTCCTTCTTCTGGTGTCGTCTATAAAAAAATCCATCTTATACTCCATCTTATACTCCATCTTATACTCCATCTTATACTCCATCTTATACTCCAGAATATAAGCCAGTTGCATTATTTTGCTTCATTGTTAAGCTTCACCTTTAAAAAAGGATAGAAACAGGATTGTGTTATAGCTGTAGCTTGCTGATTGGACCGTAAGATCTCGCACGGCTATAAATCAGACCTCACCCTGTTTCTTCAGCTCCTCGATCTGCTCCTCCTTCAGGTCGAGCTGGTCAGTGAGGCGGGAAGCCGACTCTAACGCGGCGTTCGCCTCATCCAGATTCAGCTGCACACACACAAACCCACAGAGAGTTACACAAAAACACCACACGGAATGATGACTAGTGACAGGTCATTGACTTCGCTTGCAGATGTGGGCGTTCACTGTTCTGATACGAGACGGTAGTCACCAAGAAAAGTCACCATGTAATATTAATACACTTGTGAGGGCCAAATGCATTTGAACAAGGGGCTAGGAACAAGAGCAGAAGTTTCCATGGACAAGGATTGGTCCAAGGAATTTACTGAAGTCAGATTTTATGTTAACTACAGGCACAGCAGGTTTTTATTTTAATGCACTAGCTGAACAGGGTTAAAATATGCAAATTAAGTCATTTTTATGCATAGAAAATACGTAATCCTACAGGAATGCTTTTAAAAAAATGTTGCCACAAGGTTTTTTTTGTCACAGTTGAGCTATCAAAGCTGAAAAAAAGGTTCAACTTTTCAGAAAAGCCCAGAGTGACGCAAAGCATTTTTTTTTAACCAAGGGAACAAGTGAGAAAAACCAACCGTGGATGATGGAAACAACAAAAAAGTGTCTTGTTAGTGAGCGAAATATATGAGGAAAATTTATCGAAAATAATAATTACCATAATTCCATGGTTGCACAGTTACTAAATACAGCAGTGTGTCTGTTTTTGGTGATGTGACACTTTAACTGCGGCTGCACACAGTCACAGGCAGCGAAAAACTCTCTTGAGTTCCTGCCTCTAAAACTACAGCGAAGACAAACAACCTCCTCATCGCCCGAGTTACACCAATCTCAATTTCACCTGCATTACTGATACTAATAAATCAAGTTTAGAGAGCAAGCTTTGGTTGAGATGACGTTACCTGCAGGGCGGAGGCTTTATCCTCCAGCATGTCTGCTTTCCTCCTCCACTCCTCCTTCTCTTTCTTGTGTTTCTCCAGTTCTGCTGAGTACATGGCTTTCTCCTCTAGTGTATGAGCAGGATGAAAAACACCTTATTTAATTCTGTACTTTTTCTACCAGCACTTGTTTTATTGTTTCTCGAGTCTGAAACACTGGAGTAGGAATTGTGAACTGATCCAGATATCACTACAATAAAACTATGAACTAAGGGATACAAGAAGACATAATTAAAGATAAAAAGCTTCCTAGATGTAAATCTCTATGTCCATTTTCTTTAGCGTGTATATGATGTGATGTGAGAAGAAGAAAGAGGAGGAGGAGGTGTGTGTCTTGCCTTGCTGGAACTGCTCTAGCACCATCTGCAGGTTGGACAGAGATACTGCGTACTGCTTCACTTGTTCCTGAGCAGCATGGAGTTGAAGCAAAGCCTCGTCCCTCTGCCTGGCCATGACGATCAGCTGCTCCTGAAGAGACTCCACCTGCAGACTGGCCTGCTGACTGCACACACACACACACACACACACACACACACACACACACACAGAATTTGATATACATTTATATATTCGTGCAAGGTTTCTTAGGAACTAAAATATTTACATAAAGAAAGAGAAATAAGGTAAAAGATATTGTGCACTGGTTTTCCTAAATCATGGCAGCCATGACACCATGAGCTGACGGAGGAGGAGCTCTCGCACCTGGCGCTCTCCACGGCGCTGGAGGACGACGCCAGCTTCTCATCGAGCATCGCCACCCTGCGTCTGAGCTCGCTCTCCCGGTCCTCGGCCGCGAGCGCCTCCCGCGTGTACGAGTCCTCAATCTCCAGCAGGTGATTGCGGAGACGCTCCAACTCCAGCTTCTGCCTCTGCTCCTTATCGCGAGTGTGCTGCAGCTATAGAGTGAGAGATAAACGAGAGAATATAGACAGAATATGAGTAAGAGTAAGAACGAGCCACGTTGAGGTTGTGATACAAAGTGTGTTAATAAAATTCTACACAATCGCTCATTAAATGTGTATAGAGATATTCTGAAGTAAAATAAAGCTTGGAAGGAAGTACCAGAGATCATGGGTGTCTCTGGGGAGTGTGTGTAGCTAATACAGGTAGCTAGCATTTCTAATCTTGTAATCTGCAGGACAGTGCAAGCCCACAAGCCACAAATTACAAGCGACATGAGCGAACTGTCACTTGCTAGTGTTAATCAGAAGGAGTCCTACCTCACTCTGTAAGGCAGAAGTCTCCATCTGCTTCTGTTTAAGAGCCAGCATCACTTGGTCTCGCTCCTGCTGGAACGCCAGCGCTTTCTCCTGCATGGACTTTACCTCATTCAGCAGCTGGTTCAGCTCCCCAGTCTTACCCTGACAAATGAGCATGTTAAAATGTGCTGATGTACCAAGAAATCTGTAAAATTTACAGAGTACTTGCCTGCACGTCCACACTTACCTGCTCTTTTTCTTTGAGCAGCGTCTCCATGGCCGCAGCTTTCTCGGTGATGGTGCTGCACTCAAACTCTCGCTCCCGCAGCATCAGCGACACCTGCATGTTGGTCTCCTGCAGAGCTCGAAACTCCGTCTCTTTCTCTCGTGATTTCACCGTCACGGCTTCGTTCTCCTCCTTCAGCTTCTTGACGTCCAGCTCGAGAATCAGCGCACGCTCCTTCAGGTTTGTAACGGCCTGCTTCAGGACCTCATTATCGTTTTCACGGTTGCGCAACGTTTCACTCACCTGTGGAATGTACAAGAAAGTTAAAAATATGGAAATGCAGTCTTACAAAGAATTCAAGGTATAAGGTATGATAGTTATGGGATGTATGTGCACCACCTAGTGGCCATCGCATGCAACAGAATTACAAGCAATTGCATTATTTCAGCTATTTGGCTTGTTATTACCACAGCTTCAGCTGTGCAAAACAGATTTTAAGCAGATGGAAAAGCAGAAAATGTTTTAACGAATGCCTTTGCTCACTAGAAACCCCTACCAGACAAACATCACTTTCGATCCTGAATAAAGAAAGATGTGTATGTATGCTAGACTCACTTGGCTCAGTTGGTCTCCTTTGGTCTTGATAAGCAGGTCTTTTTCTCGGAGGGACCGCTGCAAGGTCTCCATCCTCTCGCGTGCTTGCCTGAGCTCCTCAGCGTGGCCTCTTTGCTCGCTTTCTGACAAAGACGCCGAATTTGACAAGCGATGGTTGTTCTCCTGAAGCGTTCTCAACATACTCTCCTTCTCAGCTAACACCCTTTTTAACAATTCCAGTTCTTGTCGCAAGTTCTCATCTTGAACAACTGGTAGTTTCGGTGGTGCGTCGTGGGCAACCTGGGAAACCTGGGCAACCTGATGACCTACAGTTTGGACAGATTGTGCGGAAATGTCTGGGACCTGAGTAACGCTGTCAAGCTTTCCAAGCAGGACGTCTTTAGTGGTGCTAAGCTGGCTGATGGTCTGCTGTACCTGGGCAAGTTCCTGACTCAAACTGCCCAGCCTTTTCTCCTTCTGCTCATAGCTTTGTATGAGTCTGGAATAGTCGACGGAAAGTTTGGAGCTGCAGTCATTGTCAGCGGACACCTGGCCTTGCAGTTTAAGAAGCTCTTCCTGAAGCTGGGCGGATTCGTGCTGCATGTTCTTCACAGTTGTGATCACCTGTTGCTTCCACTCGTCCATCTTCTTGACCTGCTGCTTGAGGTTGTCCCTCTCATGCAAAAGCTCTTCGAACTGATTGCTGCTCACACCACCTGAACCGCCGCTTCCAGAGTCTCCACCAGATGCCTGAAGGACAGTGACCAATGTTTGGCATTTCTGCGTAAGAGCATCTATTTCGATGTCCTTCTCACGGATGATTCGGGACAAGTTCTGAATGGTCTCTCGGAACATCTCCTGACTTCCAGAAGGGTCACTCATAGTGGACAGACGCTGGTTCTCTTGTTGAAGCTTAAGTAACGCCGATTCCTTGGCTGCAATGATTTCCATGATGCGATGGTATTCCGAACGCAGGTGGCTATTCTCACGCGCTTTTTCATTCAGTACAGCGAGCACTTGTTCTCGTTCGACTGCATAAGCTTGCATCTGCTGCTGAAGCAAGAGAACATCCTGGCTATATCCACCCGAAACACGAGCATGAAGCGCTTGGATTTCTAGATCCTTCTGAAGCACTATTTGAGAAAGTTTGCCAAGCTCGTCGCGAGAGACCACGAGTTGATCAAGCTGTTTGGTCAAGGAGCGGTTCTTCTCGTTTAGCTGGAATATCTCAGTCTCTTTCTCCTTGATGCCCTTTACGAGTTTTTCGATCTCCACCTTCGACAAGTCATGCTTCTCATTGCCATTCTCGCCACTGAGAGAACGAGTCTTGTCCTCCTGAAGGATTTCCACAGGTTGACTTTGTACGCTGAGTCTTTCCATCTCCTCCTGCAGCCTCGCGATTTCCTCATCCTTAGCGCCGATCAGTTTTTCGTAGTTGAGGGTGTTTTGCTCGTGTCTCGACCGAGCCTGCTCCAGTTCACTCTGGTGCACCTGTAACGTATGTTGCGATTGTATAAGCGATTCCCGTTGCTGCTCTGATGTTGCCCTCAAAGTCTTTGCTTCTTCCTCAAATCTGTCTCTAGCAGCTTTGAGCTGTGCAACTTCGGTTTCCAGCTCTGTGATTATGTCCAGCGTCCTTGGCTCAGACATCAGCTGCGGTCTACTCTGCTGATCCTTCAGACGATCAATTTCCTCCTTCAGGTGACTGTTCTTCTCCTTCATGGCCCCTAGTTGCTTGTCTTTCTCTTCTACTACTTTCCTTAGTGCGTCACTTTCTTGCCTTGCCTGCGAGATACCGGCCTCCAAATCGTTCTGCGCTTCATCGGCTTGAGCTTTTAATGACGCTGCAAAAGCGTCCTTCTCCTGTAAAAGATCGGTGAGCTGCTTCTGTCCAGCCACGGTGATGTCCAACATCTCACTGGTGTCTTTGTGGTCAGCCGCCATCTGCTCCATCTCGCGCTTTAGCTGGGCGATCGTCAGGTCCTTTTCCTGGTTTAGCTTCACAGTACGTTCGTGTTCCATCTGCAATGCAGAGGCATCCAATGATCGTGCTCTAGTCAGCTCCTCGATGGTCTGCTGGTACTGCTTGGCCTGATCCAAAAGCCGGTTCTCTGCTTGACTCAGCTCAACTTCTAGCTGGTTCTTCTCCAGTTTCAAGGCCTCGATGCGAGTGTCTTTCTCCAAGACTACTCTGCTCAGAGAGGTCTGGCCATCCTGTAGTTGTCGGTCCAAATTCTCCACTTTCTCAAGAGCCTGAATGCTGTCTTCTTTTAACTTCCTGTTCTCTATCTTTAACTCAAAGTCCTCAGATGACACTTTCTCGTACAAGACCTTCAATTCCGCCAGCTCTCTCCTCAAATCCTGGATTTCTTTCTCCTTCTCTTCCAGAACCTTCCTCTGACCCTTTACCTCATCCCCCTGCTCCCCTGCTTGACTCAGCTCATGACGAAGAGCATCCAGCTGAGTCTCTCTTTCCTGCAGCAGCTTCTTCAGGCCAGACGCCTCAACGCGTGTCTCCTTGCCAAGCTCCTGAGATTTTTTTAGTTTGTCCCTCAGCTCTCTTACCGTGGCCTCCAGCTGCTGTTTGCCCATGTGTAGGTCGTTGAGGGTAAAGGCACTTTGGCTGAGCTTTTCCTTCTGAGCCTCCAGCTCCTGACGAAGCGCGTCTTTTTGACTGAGTGACGCTGTAAGCTCTGATTTTAGACGAGT
Source organism: Pangasianodon gigas (assembly GCA_022758105.1). NCBI lineage: Eukaryota > Metazoa > Chordata > Actinopteri > Siluriformes > Pangasiidae > Pangasianodon > Pangasianodon gigas. The sequence goes on along the minus strand of CM040456.1, from coordinate 32,825,398 downwards.
AATTTCAGCTTCAGCCTGAGACTTCTGTGCAATGAGTTGATCTTTCATAGCGATGAGATGCTGAAGAACAGAAGGTGGTAAAAATACTAATTAAATGGTAATTAAAGTAAATAAGGTTTAGGTTATTATCTCAACAACAATTATCTTGCAGGAAAAAAAATGATTTCCAGATTTCTTCAAAAACATCCCAGATTATTTATTATTATTTTAAATTATTATTATTCTAGAATTTACTAGACAACATTAAAATCTTTACATTAAAATGCATGCTGTGGTTCTATAATGTAATCTAAGTGCCCGCTGTTGTTCTAGAACATAACAGACAATTACTGTTAGAACACCCACTGAGGTTCTAGAACGAAATTACAATGTCCAATGTGGGTCTATAATGTAACAGACTACTCAGGGTCTAGAACTTAAAACACAACCACTGTTAGAATGCCTACTGTGGCTCTAGAATGTAATAAGCAACAATCCTAAGAATGCTTACTGTGGTTCTAGAATGTAATAGACAACTATTGTTAGAAAATGCAATATGCGCAATTGTTAGAACGCCCACCGTGGTACTAGAACATAATTCAAATCACCAATTTTGTTCTAGAACATAAAGGACAACTATTGTTAGAATGCCCACTGTGGTTCTCGAATGTAATTAAAATGTCCACTCTGGTTCTAGAATGTAATAGACAACTATTGTTAGAAAATGCAATATGCGCAATTGTCAGAACACCCACTGTGGTTCTCGAATGTAACAGGCAACAATCAAAAGTAAGCGCCGCTGTGGTAGAAAGTAACAGACAACTATGGTTAGAATGCCCACTGTTGCTTATTACATTCTAGAACCACAGTGAGCATGCTTATGATTGTTGCTTATTACATTCTAGAACCACAGTGAGCATGCTTATGATTGTTGCTTATTACATTCTAGAACCACAACTGCGGGTCTAGAATGTAATTAGAATGTCCACTCTGGTTCTAGAACACAGGAGACAACTACTGTTAGAGAGTCAGAGCCCACTGTGGTTCTAGAATGTAACAGACAACTACTGTTATAACACCACTGTGAATTGTAGAGTTTACTTTACCATGAAAAGATCAAATGTGAAAGGTCATGTGTACACTGTGTGAGTGCAGGAACTAAGAAACTAGACTCCATACTTTTCTGTGCAAGAACCCTGAAGGAAGTACGAGTAAGAGTGCATAGAGCACTTAATAAAACGCTAACAGCACCACTGATGTTCATAAATGATGTTTAGAAGTTGCACTACATCCAGCACCGTGTACAGCGAGACCCCCGGCGCAGTGCGAGACAAACCTGCGTGGCCTCCTGGTTCTGCCGGTCGAGTTCTTCCAGCTCTGCTGTCAGTGTGTCCATGCTGACGTGTGCTTGCTTTAAAGCTTTCTCTCTCTGCTCCAGCTGGTTCTTTAAGTCTGTAACTTCGAGCTGCAGGTCCTCAGAGCTTTCAGCTTCACTCGACGTGCTCCGGTTCTCAGCTAGCCGGAGTTTCTCCACTAACGCTGCCTGCTCGGGGCGATGGAACACAGCAGCATGTTAATAACAGCACTAAAAAAAATTACATTATTCATTTATTTCTATCTAAATATGCTATGTAATAATGACATTCAAATACAGGTGGAAACATTTATTTTTATTTTAATAAATATACTGTTATATTTATGTGTTCTATATCTAAAAAAAATATAAAAACAAAATAAGAATAAAATAAATACATAAATAAAACTATGAAGGAAATAGCTGCATTTTTATGCATTATTATTATGTATAGTATTTTGCAAAAGTTTACACCCCCTCCCCTTGGCTTCTGGGTGAAAACGTTATATAAATAATCCTCGATTTTACAATTTACTTACAAAACTTTGGTCAGTGTTTTTTAAACCACACGGAACATACAGTCTAGATATTACAGCAGTAAGTGTTATAAGTTGGCTATAGTTAATTAATTTGAACATGCCTCATTAAAGTGTCTAAAGACTTAAAGTAAACGTATAAGGCAAGAAAAACTGAAACAAATTCTCAAGCAGTTTTCTGTGAGCTGTCAATTTAGGAAACATTTCTCAAGGGGATGAAAATATAGTAGGTAAGTGTTTAGGGAGACATTATCAAAAGTGAAAATAAGTAAAAACATGTTACTTCATAAACAGAAAAAGCACGAAAACAAAGGCATGACCAAAAAACATGAAAAAAAAAAATAAAGCATGTGAGAAGGATGTGGATTATATCCAAATGTATATTAAATTCCCGAAAGAGATTTAATCATTTTGTTATTAATATCTGAACAACCTTTTAGAACATTTTTGTTATTAGTGAGGATAAGGAAGCATGTGGAGAAACAAACTCACATTATTTGTCTTGCTGGTAGAAAAAATTCACATAATATGACACACAGGCTTAGAAACAAACCCAGTTATAGTTACTCACCTTCTCTTTCTCTACTTCCTCCTTCTCTGTTCTGAGCGCATCGATGACTGTGTTGAGCTCCAGAATGTCCGCGTGTTCAACCTCAGCGCTCTGATTTATCTAAAAATAAAATTGACATTAACGAGTGAGTAATTTTTTTAAAAAATGACCTTCTTCAGATGCTGATGATTTAAAAAAAAAAAAAAAAAAACAACGTCAGACTTACTTCAGCGAGAGATTTCAACCTGGACACCTCTTTTTCAGCATCTACAAAACAGAATTGGTTTTATATACAGTATAAATCTGAAATTCAGTATATAAAAGATTTATAAAAGATATAAAAGTTTGGATTACATCTTGATTTATATTCATTCCATATCTGAGGAAATGATTGATTCTATTAACTAAGCATGAAATTTCAATTCAAAGCTCCATCTATAATAAAGCAGAAAAAACATTTCACCCGCGAGCGCTTTCCTCAGAGCGTGTATCTCGCCGTCGTGCTGCGCTTTGACCATCGCTTTGCTCTCCTGCTCCTGAACCCGAGTCTGAAGTTCACTAACAGAACTCTGGAGTCGAGCGTAGTTCTGCAGAAGTTCAGAGTTTTCCACTTTGGCCTCCTCCTTCTCTCGCTGAAGCTCCGCCCCCTGGCGCCGGGCCTCTTCGAGACTCGCCGCTAGCTCGCTGCACTTTGTGTTCTGAAGCTCCGCCTCCTCACGCAGGGAGCGAATCGTAGCCTGCAGCTCTTCGAGTTTGGAGGAATCTGGTGATGCTGCTGCTCCTGCTGCTGGAGTGGGGAGTGTTGCAGCAGCTCCTGAAAGACATGAGGAGTCTAAGTTACCAAATTTTTCTTTTTGACACCTCACACTAAATAAATAAATAAATAAATAATAAATAAAAAGTCATCCACACCAGTCTGAATCTGCTCCTCCAGCTCCTCGATCCTCTCTTCATACTCCGCCAGCTCGTCTCTGTGCCTCTTCGCCATGTCCGCCATTTTTTGCCGATGAGCGTCCTGCAGCGCTGCCAGCTCGTGCTGGTGCTCGTCGACCTCACGGCCCATTTCCTCTCGCAGCTCCTGAGCGGTTCGAAGGTTATTTGCAATATTAGAATCACTTCAACAAATTTATTCTGCTGAATTCTTCATTCTGATTGGTCAGAAAGTGTTAATTCATACAACGCAAATCACAGGTTTACGTTAATGCGCTTGTTCTAATACGTTACCGTTTCTATAGTAACAGCTCATTCACAGACACTTGAATATCAGACGCTCCACATGAAAAAATTTGCGTTTAATCATTGATTTAGTCAAGTTTTCGATGAGGGGACGAGTATTTAACATTTTTAGAAGGAGTCTCCAGTGTCAGCGCTTTGTAACTTTCTGACAGTCTTCACGACAGAGGAGTTTGAAGCTGCTATAGCGCGAGAGATAACTTGTTTCGTAGATGTTCCGTAACGTTAAATGTAACTATAAATGGAAAAAACTATGATGGGTTGTTTTGTAAAGAATAAAAAATTGTAATCGTTGGCAAACAGGTAAATAATCAACTTTGGCATGGGAACAGTAACTCCGCTTCATCACACCGCCCCTTCGTTGATTAGTTTACTATTACAGCATGACACACGGTGATTTATTCCTTACTTATACTACACAGAATTTAGTCCAATGAGAAGCCTGAGAAGCCTGAGAAGACAGAAGATGATCTCACTTTGATGGTTCTCTGCAGCTTCAGGACTTCCCCATGGTCACCTTTTTCCGCTCCTGACACTTTAGATGCCTATTATATAAAAATATACCAAAAATAAATCATGTCAAATTATTAAATTTTCTCTGAGCATCAATTAAAGTGATGGAATAAACCACACATATAGCTAGCTAATTCATGTTAGCGAGGCTACCTGGGCCACTCTTCGCCAATGAGCAACGTCCGCCTCCAGGCGCTGCACCTCATGGGACAGCCGGTTGATTTCCTGCTGCGACCACAGGACGTCGCTCAGGTCCACCTCGTCGCCGTGGAAACCGTGATGGCCTGCTGAGGGGCGGGACAGGAAGGAGGAGGAGCTCGTGGTGGTGGCGACGGTCGTAACGGGAAGCACGGCAGGATCGGAAGTGGAAGACGAGACGTCCTGGGCACACAGTCGGAGCTTCTGGACTTCTTCCTGTAAAGTGTTTTGTCTGGCTTTTAGGTGGCTGATGTCCACCTGGAAACGCACACACACACACGAGATCAGTTGAATATTGTACAAAAGAGCATCTCACATTGGGAGGCGGGGCTTAAGGGGGCATGAAGACAACTAGACAAAAACCTCTTTCTGCTGCAGTATAGTCCTGTACTCCACCGACTGCTGTTTGATCTGGATCTCCGCCGCCTCCAACTTCTCCTCCAACTCGGCGTTTATTCTCCTCAAGCGTTCATACTGAAACAGACAGAGAGAGAATCCAGATCTCATACCTCACATTATCTCTTCACGGTTGTAATTCATCTCAATAGTGTCTAATGTGTGAGACAGAGTCTGGGCAGTAAAGGTGTGGAGCTCTCTCTGAGATGATATGTAATCCGATACATGTAAAGCAGCTGCTGTTCTATCACTGAAACATGCTGCTACATATTAAACAACTAACTGGTGCAACCATGATTTGCCTGCATCCATGAATTTTTCTAAAAGTTAAAGTTTATCTAGCACCCCTGAGAGGTCAGAAGGCTCACAGAAGAAGCTTGAGCGTCTTTTTGCATACTGCAGGTATGTGAAAGGTATGCGAGTTTGAATCAGAGTCACAAGGAAAACACACCTCGGATTTCTGTGCAGAAAGAGCCGTCTCCAGCTCCAGCAGCTTCGAGTTGGACACGTGCAGCTCGGTGGCAGCATCTACAACACAGACACACACAACTCAGGAATCAATTTCAGTCAATATGCAAGAAATAGTGCGACACATCAACGCCATGATAACAGTCCGACCCAACATCGTGGCTCTCAGGTCGTTATTAAAAAGCACAAAACGCTTTAGAGTGAATGTGTCAAGAGGACGGCTTTTATCCTCTAGCAGCGTTACACAGAGTCACAGTTTCCTCTGAGATCTTGTGGGATATTTGACGTTATGTGCCATACCAAGAAAAATATGACAGGTAGAAAACATGACAAAATATGAAAAATAGATTAATTTCTGTAGATTAATAATTAAAATAATCCTGGCGTTGTGGATGAGACATTTCTTCTTTATATGATGTGTGTGAACATAAAGCGGTGTAGAACACTGTACAAAAAAAATTCTGTTGTGTGCGTGTCAGAATGTGTGTGTGTGTCTGTGTGTGAGTGTGTGTGTGAGTAATCCTTGTTTTTATGTTAAATGACAGCCATAAGTGTCACTCTGAAAATAACTTTTTTCCCCCACTTTTCACTTTTGCTTGGCGAGTCTGACCTTTCCATGTGAACCCTGGCATCTGTTCCTCCCTGCAGAGGCATTTCAGCTATTACACACATACTGCGCTTTAAATAACATCACTATTCATATCAGAGCAAACAACAAAGCCAAATTCACACAAAGCCAAATTCGCACGAGTCTGTGTGTTTAACTGCGCTCACAGGAGAAGCGTGAACTCTACTGACATGCCTTCAAATCTCACACACTTCTGTCTCTGAGAAACCTCCACATACGTGCGGACGTGCGTATGGTCACGCGAAACAAACGACTATACGTTCATTATCCTCTTCTAACAATGTTTTACAACATATTCAGTTATGAGCCGTGGTCATATTATGAG
>CM040456.1:32806277-32819118 GCA_022758105.1 Pangasianodon gigas | reverse complement strand
AAAAAAAAAAAAAAAAAAAAAAAAAAAAAAAAAAAAAAAAAAAAAAAAAAAAAAAAAAAAAAAAAAAAAAAAAAAAAAAAAAAAAAAAAAAAAAAAAACGGACAGGAAGTAGCGATGAACCATTTCTTTTGACCACTGAACATTTCTGGCTGAAAGAAAATGACAAAAACGACACTTTCAGCTCAGAGATAGATAGATAGATAGATAGATAGATAGATAGATAGATAGATAATTTACACACAACTGTTGGATGGGGAACAATGTAAGGGGAGAATAAACTTTTTAACTGATTTATTGAACATTTAATTTTTATTTATTAAAGACTTAATTTTTTTAATGAATTTATAATTATCAATCAAAAAAATCAAAAATACTTCCTAGAACCTGTGCAATAACAATAATAATAATAAATAATTTGCTTGATAGATATTTTAAAATGCATAGAAATATCTACATTTTTATAACATATAAAACATTTAGATAAAAACAATAAATATAATAACAAATAATAATTACAATTTTCAGGTCCTGAGAAGAATTTTCATTTCCATGAGATGACTGTGACGATCTTTGGACGTTTTGTCCACAGACGACTCCTTAAACACTGACTATGCAGTAGATATTCATAAATCAAGCCATGGAAGAGTGTGTGTGTGTGTGTGCATGTGTGTGTGTGTGTGTGTGTGTGTGTGTGTGTGGACACTGAAACATTAATCTACACAGCAGGACATGAAATCACTGTGTGTGTGTTTCTGCTCTGCTGGAAGCTCTGGATCGAAGTTCTCATTCAGCGCTGGACACAAGGCTTCAACCAACACACACACACACACACACACACACACACCTTTTTCTCTGAAGTGAAGCAGAAACGTTCTGATATTTTCCAGTTGTCAGGGATTACGATATTATCGTGATATCACACGTTTACTCATATCACCATCACTGATCTGGGATTAGTTGACCAACAACTCAGTCAGCTGTACAACTTCTACAACATTTCATCTCGCTGTTTTTCTCTAAGGAGACATTTGTTTAACATTTATGGAAGGAGTCTCCAGTGCCAGAGTTATGGAAAGCTATAACTTTAATTATCCCCGACGTCTTCAGGACAGAGGAGTTTACGCTTTGCGGTTTCTCTGTAACACGACAAACTTCTGTTTTTTTTCTGTCTTGGCGACATTAACTACAAACAACTGAGGCTCTATAAATGTTTACAGATGTAACTATAAATGGATAAAAAGCATGACATGTTCATTATTATGATAAAATGAAACATTGGGATCTTTGGCAAGGTGCTGTGGTGTAAGAGGAATGAAACACTTTGAAAATGTGCTGTTAGGGGAAAATAAACAACTTCCACAAAAGCGGTTTCCTAAAACAGCACCTGTTTTAATGCTTACCTGAATAACGCTGTGGATAGCGAGGTAGCTAAATGATGCTTATGTGACGGAAAGCGGCTATTGTAGCAGAATGACCGGCTGTCCAAATGTCTTTCAAAGAAATAAAAAAGTTTTGTACTCAGGTGTCAGAATTACTGATAATACCGCGGTAAGATTATATCACGATAATGACAGGATTCGGTGATATCGCCCAGGCATGGGCAGGTGGGGGCGTGGCCAAAACACACGTCATCATCATCATTATCATGGTCTGTTAAGCTAAGATTAAGGTGAATAAACATGTCTGCCGTACGGCGGTTCAGCTCCAGAACTCACCTCCGACTTCTTCCGCTCCTTCCAGAAGGATGTCTTTGGTGAAACTGGAGATTTGTCCGGTGAAAGAGGATAAACTTCCTCCGACCTGACCGAGAGACTGACCGAGGCCCGAGCCCAAACCCCCCAGCCAGGACGCCATGACCGGCGGCTCTCACACACACACTCACACTCACACACACACACACACACTCTCTCACCGCCTCTGTGTGGAGGTTTACATGGACATCATGAACCCAGGCCACCTTTAGAGGGTTTGTTTTCGCTCTTTTCGGGGTTTAGAGCTCTGTTATCGTCCTTATCAGCGCTATGGAAAATCCCGGTAACACAGTGGAGGCTGATGTTTCATCCAAAACGATTCGTTTATTTAAAAATGATCCACTCAAAGTGACGGGATAAGAGGCAGAAATCCGCAGGAGGTCCGCAGAGATCACCGAGGCTCTGTAAACACACTGTCGCTGCCTCCGGAGACACAGAGTTCCGCTTTGTTTTGGTTCGCTTCTGTGCAGATTTCTGCCACCTCGACTTCAGCCATCACCGGACCCACTCGTCAGAGGGGACGTGGACAGGCGCAGAGCATCATGGGAATCTGACGGACCAATAGAATGGCTGGGGGAGCAGTGACGTCAAGGCTGATGCCGGAAGTAAAAAACGCTTTTTTCCCCCCAACGTCAACAAAAGTTAAAAGATTTAGGAGCAAGTGTGTGTATGTATATGTGTGTGTGTGTACATATATATATATATATATATATATATATATATATATATATATATATATATACACACTATATGGCCAAAAGTATGTGCACCCCCGACCATCACAGCCATCTGTGGTACTTCCTCAAACTGTCAAACTGTTGCCACAAAGTTGGAAGCATACAATTGTATAGAATGTCTCTGTGTGCTGTAGTATTACAGTTTCCCTTCACTGGAAATAACAGGCTGAAACCTGTTCCAGCATGACAATGCCCCTGTGCACAAAGCGAGCTCCATGAAGACGTGAAGGTTGGCGTGGAAGAACTCGAGTGTCCTGCACAGAGCCCTGACCTCAACCCCACTGAACACCTTTGGGATGAACTGGAACAACGACTGCACCCCAGACCTCCTCGACATCCCAACATCAGTGCCTGACCTCACTAGTGTAGCTGAATGAACACAAATCCCCACAGACACGCTCCAACATCTAGTGGAAAGCCTTCCCAGAAGAGTGGAGCTTATTATAACAGCAGAGGGAATAAATCTGGAACGGGATGTTTTAACAAACACACATGGGTGTGATGGTCAGGTGTCCACAAACTTTTGGCCATGTGGTGTATATTTTTGAACGTTAAAATAATGTTTCAAAAATAACTGTCTGCTTTTCATCAAAAACTGGATAAACTGCAGATATGTAGTTTGTGATTATTATTATTATTATTGCACTTTTTAGTTCATAAATATGGAAGGCCAAGGATTCACATATTCTATTTGCTCATTGTGGAGTGGAGATTTCTTCTCTGGTTGCTAGACAGAAGAAGAAAAACCTTCTGAATGCCCTGTCTAAAGCCAAATCACAAGTTCACTGTGGCAACAGGGAATAATTAACACATGACCCAGACACATAACCCATTTATCCACCCCTGTAAAATTACAGTATACAAAAACTAAAGTATTACAAATATAATTACTATCCTTAAATTAAATAGCTATCTCTTGTAATATAACTAATTGGATACATTTTGATGAAATAAGTCTGATTTATCCTTTTTTTTTTAATGTTTATTAATTTTTTTATTCAGTTCAATCATATTTTATTAGTCTGATTTATACAAGTAAAAGGAAATGGACAGCTTTGTCTTTTTTTAGTGTTTTAATGTCTATTAAAAGAAATCAAAGTGAAGAATTACAGTCAAGTTGTACCAAAAGTAGGCATGAGTAAAAACCAAATGCAAATCTTCCATGAGGAAAATTAAATAGAACCCTGTCTTTAAATATCTCACTCAGTTCTGCTTGCACACTGTAGATGATTCGTTTCAAAATAAAAGAACCAAAAAGAGAGGAAAGAGGAGGACAAAAATGAAGAGGAAGTGAAGGAATGAGAGAGAAAAAAGGCGATGAAACATTCAAACAGAATGCACGTTTGCTGTCATCCAGCTCCTGACAGATAATATAAGCTTCATTTCTATACATGTAGAGCATCTGATAAAGATTTCATATACATAATAAAGTCTTCTATCTGCCGTCGGGATGAGACTGTGGGTGCATCTCAGGTGTGTATGTCAGCAGGACGATCATCACCCAGAGGTGCAGTAGTGCCTACAAACACACAGAGACACATTAATGTCACACTGATCTTAAGATGTACAAAGACGCAGCAGGAGCGTCTGCTTTTCAGCTTTACTCACCATATAAACGATTACAAAGACTCTGGCCATGGGGTAACGTCTGAGAAAGATTCCTAACCGGATGCTGGAGAGAGAATCACATCGCGTGATTGACACATCTCGATTCACAATATTTGATTCACACAAATTGTCTTTTCACACAAATTGATTGACACAGCTTGATTCACAAAAATCCTACGTTGATTCGAGCAAGTTAGGTCACGCAATTTGGTCAGTTAACGCAAAATGATTCACGCAAATTGAAACTTGCAAGTTGATTTACACAAGTTGTGTCACACAAATTTATTCATATAAATTAAGTCACAGTTTGATTCACACACCTTGATTCATGCTACTTAATGCACTGATTGACAACTTCATTCACAGAAGTCATTTCACACAAACTGATTCACACAGCTTGATTCATGCAAGTTAGTTCACACAATATGATTCATGCATGCTGAGTCACGTGAGTCGATTTATGCAAGTTAGATCACGCAAACTGGTTAATGATTCGTGCAACTTGAAGTCACACAAGTTGTTTCATGCAAGTTGATTCACACACACAACTTGATTCAAACGCTGAGAACTCAGAGGTCTGCCGGCTCAGTTCCACATGCTCACGCTCGGTGACATTTTAATGACCTGGAGTTTAGGTGCTCTTACCTGAAGCGATCTATGGTGCTGGCTGCTTTGCGCACTTTCCCGTACACGCCTGTCTCTGAGCCGTCCTGATCGCTGAACAGCACCGGTGTGTTTCTCTGCCTCGCACCTTCACACAGCACAATGGCATTAAACAATCAGCATCATGAACTGCACTATTATATCCTGTGGTACTGTACCTGAATAAAACTGCACTGAGAAATCACAGACTTTTCACATTTACTAAACGTCTGTCAGGTAATTGGCAATATGATGATTAAGTCTAAGAACTGTAATTATTGTCATGTATATTTTTGTACTACGTGTTTCATATTTTTCCCTCCTTTTCTTTCATTTTAATTTTAAACGCTGGACAAAACATTTTTGAATCTATAACCAAAAACTGCTACCAAAATCTCAGCGAAATTAAATATCGTGTACTGTGGTTATGTCTCCAATTATTGCGTGTGTACTACAAAATAAACTGAAGTCAAAAAAAGCCTTTAAAATGCCAGACTGTCTGGAGTATGAGTTTTATTCTTTCTTTTTTGTGCAATTATTGCACATATTTTTCTAACAACACATAAATACAAACATCAAAACCAATCTGCAAGAAAAATCCAACAAACGTCTTGATATCAGAAAATAACAGACAATGAATAGACGTGACTGTTTTGCTTGGTCAGAACTGAATGATATGAATGTCTCTAATTCATGCCGTGCGCGTGCTGACCTGGTCCGTCCACGACGGCCATGTTGATGTGTGAGCCTCCGCTCTGGCCTCCCTGCACGCTCTTCAGCTGCTGCTCGAGACGCTCCAGCTGGAAGACGAGCGAGCTCTTCTCTGTGCCCAGAGCCTCCAGCATGGTCTGTTTCTGGATCAGAGTCTCAGTGAGCTGATGCAGACGGCCTTCGAGCTCTGCCTGGCTGCTGCTGCTCAGAGCCTTATTGGTCAGCTGCAGAGAGACAGAGAGAAAGAGAGAGAGAGAGAGATGATGGTGAAACCTCCAAAATCCAACAAGGAATAACCAAGCAGAATTTTTCCAAACTAAACTGGAATATTATCCAATCATGTCTCAAATACAAAGGACTGAATGTGATGAACCGTTGTCACTCTTGATTCTTTATAATGATTGTGTAGGTTATGTACATGATGTAAGAGTGCGTGTGTTTGTGTGTGTGTGTGTGACGCATCCCACCTGGTTCCTGAGTTTCTGGATCTCATCCTCTCTGTCTTTGATGCGACTCTGCAGGGTGCTTTTAGTGCGATGGTGTTCCTCCTCCACATAATGCAGCTCCTGTCACTCACACACACACACACACACACACACACACACAGATTTTAATACAGTTTATAAATCAGTTACTTCTAACCGCACTACCTGACTGGTTGAAACACATTCTCGTGCTGTTTATCCGATAACGTCACATTTTGTTTACATTATTGGTATCATTCTGCTCTTCATGGGTTGCTAAGCAACGGCAATGTTCACATTACTGTTTTCCTGAATGGTTAAGTACATTTGAACAAATTTTGAACAAGTATTATTTTTATTATTATTACAACTGTAGCTTGAACTGCTCCTGTGAGCACTGAGTAACGTTACAAGTAATGATTTGTAGCTGATGTTTACATCCAAGAGCTATTCTAGACCCTGGTGTGGTATTATTTTTATATATTCAATTATTTCTATCGCTAGAACACCAATTCATCAGTGTGCTGCAGAAATCTGTGTCCAATACAGTGAGAAAATCTCCATTATATTTAAGGTTTAAAGCCTGGACCGTAAAATACATCTTCCACAGAAGGTTGGAACATTTATATGTTTAATCTGTTCAAAGAATATAATCTCAATCTGCCTTTTAATACCAAGCGTAATAACTACAGGTTATTAGCTTTAAAGCCGATGTGGATAATGGAGATTACAGACTAGCCGCTAGGTTACTTCACTTTAACATGCATAGCAGCTCCTTTTTTTGTGGAAGAAATGTCTGATATTAAATATTTTAAATTAGATATATGAAACAACATTTGTGTTTTATTTGGTTTGACTTTTCTTTGTAATTTGTAAGGTGCGTTATAAAAGCAGACACACTCTAGGTTGTGTGTTATCACGAATAACATCATGACTGTGTAGAAGACTAAATCACAGTCGTGATGTTTCTCGTGATGACACACCTTCTCTCGTGTCCCACTGCATAATCAGGGAAAAACTTTAATTTTCCAACAACGTGGCTGGAAACAAAATGTGTACAAACTCAGAGCAGATGTGGTTCAGGGTCCAGTTCTCTCTCTCTCTCTCTCTCTCTCTCACACACACACACACACACACACACAGCGTACCTGTTTGCAGCGCTCCAGTTCAGCCTCCACCTCTTGTTTCTGTCGGCTCTGTTGTGAGTTTTGCTCCTGTAGCTCCAGCTGCTGCTCTCTCCAGCTCTCGGCCTCCACCACGGCCTGGTTCTCCAGCTCCTGTGTACGACAAAAAAAACATGACTTTGATGATAAAATCGGTGTGTGAACACACACCTCATGTAACCTGTACATGTGTGTATGAAACAGAATCAATTCATTATTTTTCTGTTTTATTTCTACATATTTATAGAGTACAACCGTTTTAGGAGAACTCTATGTATTTCTGTCTTTTTATTTTTATTGTGGAAGTCTAAATATGTATATTAGAAGTAGATATTGTGTAACAACTGCCTCATGTTCTAATATATTTGAATAATATTTCATTTGGCAGCATTTTTATGGTAGAATTAGCTGTTGTTTAGCCAACTAAAACTAGCTAACACTAGCTGACATGCACTGCAATTTGAAACATTTAAAATGATTTATTTAGCTATTCTAATACTAAACCTTTAATGTCAACCTCACTATCTCTTTATATTCAGTATCTTATTTCAGGAAGCTATTACCTAATTAGCTCTTTATGCTCCCTTTTTTTAGCTTTTTTTTTTAGCAAATGAATGCTAGTAAGCTAGGCTCAGAAAACAGTTTCCCAATTTTGTTTAATGAATAAAACCTCCTCAAAGGGGGCTGTGTTAGGCAGATAAATTTAATACTAACAACATTTGACAGTTTTTGAGCAGAAATATCACTGGTAATCAGCACTAAAAGTGAGTTAGCTGACTAGCACTAACGCTAATGCTAGCTAGCAAGATGCTGCCTCACTGACTGCTTGGGTTAGCTAGCTAAATGTAACCATGGTAACGCCTGATAGCACTATTTAAACAGAAAATGTAAATGAGAAAGTATTAAAACTATTTTAATATTAAACTATTTTTAATTTTAAAAATATTTCTGTGTTAGGATTTTTAAACAGGTGAAACTGACACAGCAAGCTAATTAATGCTAACTAACCAGGCTGCTGTCAAGTTTAACATCATCAGCTACCTAAATTTAACCATAAGTGCAATTTCAGTAAATTTTTAAGCACATATTTAACACAAAAATGTTCATGAATGTGTTTCTCCTCCTGAATAACTGAGAAATGTGCAGACAGTGATGTAAAGTGTCTGTGCTAAAGTCCTAGGACGTTATGAACCTGTATTTCTGAACGAAGGCTCTGTATCTGAGCCTGGAGTTTCTGGATCTCCTCCTTCTGGAGCTCCTTCTCGTGTCGCAACTCCTCCAGCTCCACTTCGGCTGTTCCTCCGGCGTCCAGCGCCTCCAAAGCTGAGCCCTCCTTCAGACTGCTGATCAGCTTCTCTTTGGACTGGCAATGAATGACGTAATAAAGAAGCAAAAAGTCAAGTGAATTTTGAAAAGAACACAAAAAGAAAACGATCTGTTTCCCATTAACCAAAGTTCTGTGAAATGTGCTAAAGAGGGGGACGGGGTGGTGTGATGGAGTGAACTTCTTGTTCCCACCCCAAAGCTGATTATTTTCTTTGCCGTGTGAGAAAGTTAAAGGTTTACTTCAGAATTCATTCAGTGTAATTTTATACTTCATGATAACCCTAAAATCCCACGTGACGCTGGGTTTCTTCGACAGATGAGGTGTACTGGTGGACATGTGAGACCTGGAGGATGCGTGAGGCTTTGTTTTTGTATTCCTGCAGCTCCTGTTTGGCGTAATCGGCTGCAGTTCGGGCGGTTTTGGCCTGCTGCTGGAGCTCCTCGGCTCTCTGCCTCTCCTCTGTCGCTCTGCGCTCGGCGCCCATCAACGACTCGGCCAGCGTCTGTCGTTCCGCCTCAGTCCTCGCCAGCCGCGTCGCAAACTCGCTCTAATACAAAAACAACAAACCGGGGTTAATTGGTTAAGACGACAACAGCTCAACTTTGTTGAGACATCTTTCAAAGCTCATTTAAGTCTCTTATAAATGAGCAGCTTGTCCACCTTGTACTTGATTAAAACTGGATTACTAGAATATGATGATGACACGTTATGTGAATGAAGCGCGTTACTGACCTGCATCTGCCTGTAGCTGTCCTGCTCTCTGTTCAGAGCCACCTCGGCCTCTCGGAGTCGCTCCTGCAGCGTCTGTAGAGCCTGAGAGTGCAGACTGTTCCCCTCACTGTGGTCCTGCAGGATCCTGTCATCACAAACAGCACAGCAGCGTGATCATTCACAAGCACAAAGGTCATACAGATACAGATGACGGACATCTAAAGACAACCGAAATCAATTCTAGAAAAATATCAATAAATAGAGCAGGGGAGTAGTAATTCTCTCTAGCTGTGAAATACCTGGTCCTCTCGCTCTGAGCCTCCTCCAGCGCCGAGCTTCTGGCCTTCAGTAACTGATCCGCCTCGTCCAGTCGCACCCTGAGCACGGCCAGCTGAGCGTCCTTGGCTGTCAGAGCTTGTGTGAGGTCATCAACCTGCGCCCTCAGCTCCCTGACCGCACGGTCTGAGCGACTCTGCTCTGTGTTCCACTTCTCAGCACGAGATCGGGCCTGGTTCAGCTCTGTAGAGACACGGAGAAGGTTAAACTCTGAAACACACTAAACACTGGACAAACAGACCACAAATCTCATTCTCAAAAAAGAAAAACATGAGACCACATGATAAATATCCTTTTCTAACTGTGTTACAATAAACATTTAGTTTTCTAGCAACTTTCTCAGAGTAAGCTTCTGACTTTATTTAGTTTTTCCTCGTACCTCCTCAGAAGGAGAGATTAGATCTTGTGATCAATGATCCGATTTATAAACGATTGAGAAGCCACACTTCATTCATTAGGACAGACACACAGGCCACACCTCCTTTACAGAGACAGACACAAAGGCCACACCTCCTTTATAGAGACTGCCACAAAGGCCACACCTCCCTTATAGAGACAGACACAAAGGCCACACCTCCTTTATAGAGACTGACACAAAGGCCACACCTCCTTTATAGAGACTGACACAGAGGCCACACCTCCTTTATAGAGACAGCCACAGAGGCCACACCTCCTTTACTGGGACAGACACAGAGGCCACACCTCCTTTATAGAGACAGACACAAAGGCCACACCTCCTTTATAGAGACAGACACAAAGGCCACACCTCCTTTATAGAGACTGCCACAGAGGCCACACCTCCTTTATAGAGACAGACACAAAGGCCACACCTCCTTTACAGAGACTGCCACAAAGGCCACACCTCCTTTAGAGAGACTGCCACAAAGGCCACACCTCCTTTATAGAGACAGACACAAAGGCCACACCTCCTTTATAGAGACAGACACAGAGGCCACACCTCCTTTATAGAGACAGACACAGAGGCCACAGCTCCTTTACGGAGACAGACACAGAGGCCACACCTCCTTCAGTTGTAACTCTTCTGTTTTTTGTATTGTATTTTTATATCCTGTATTGACGTGGCTATAAATGATACAAATAAGTGTGAGCCCTCGCACCCTCCTGCGTGTCCTTGGCTCTCTGGACGAGCGACGCCATCTCCTGGTTGAGTGAGGACACTTCACTGCGCAGGAGCTGGTTCTCCAAACGCAGACCAGACACCACCTGACTGAGCTGCTCCTCCTGAGCCGGGCTCGACTCCACCACAGCCTGAACATCTGGTGCTGCTGCTGCCAGGCCCGAATCTGAGCTCTCTGGGGTGTCACCTAGAGAGAGAGAGAGAGACAGAGAGAGAGAGAGAGAGAGAGAGAGAGAATAATGAAGGTGAAGAGAATGTGAGCAAAAGCTCTGAAACGTTCATTTTTATTTCAAGGACATTTTAAATTAAATATAAGGCACTTCTCTGACTCACAGTTTACTAAATTAGTACCTTGGCTTCCGTCTCGAGGGGAGTCGTTCTCGGTCTTGGCGCTGTGTGTACTCGCAGTCAGGGAGCCGAGGCTGGAGGTTCGGGACAGAGCCCGGGTAGAAGGAGGAGTAGCCGGGGCAGACGGGACCGTCGCCTGCCCCTGCACCGGTCCTTCAGCCACACCGGTCGTCCGGACCGCCGTGTCTCTCCTCACCTCCTTCCTGTCACTCTGTGGCGGATCCGAGCTGTTCAGGAAGTCGAACAGCAGATCATCGTCCACTTCAGATCGTTTGGGCCTCACGAAGTTGGATGAGGCTTTGACTGCACTGCTGCTGCTGCTGCTGCTAACAGCTGAACTCAGAGGAGTTGTGCTGTTCACGTTAGCTGTCCCTGCTAACACGGTGGCTTTGGATTTCTTAATGTTCTCGGCAGCAGCAGAGATGAAGCTCTGCGTCTCATGGCCTGTGTAGCTGTGACGGGTCTCGTACGGAGCGCTGTACCGAGTTAAATCCGGCTCTGGAGGGTCGAACGAAGCCGAGGAGGAACTGTGGCTCGGGTGTTTGGTCAGAGCGCTGGCAGCCCCCTGGTCCACTTTGTTCAGGAAATCCTCAGCTCGGCCGGCTAAATCAATGAACCAAGACATCTTGGGGTCTGGAAGCAAAGTCACACTTTATAGGCTCCAAAAAAAAAACTGCACCCTTTATGAAAACGAGCACAAATTCACAACATGCAATGAGTGATAATTTTATCCTAAAACATAAATTGCCAAACAATCTTATTTGAACACTCTTCAGTCTTCCTCACTAGTGCAATGTTTTAGGGAAAAGCTTTTGTATTAAAGGCATTGCCTGTATATCCTGGAAGATGAACAACACCGAGCCTCTTCCTGTAAAATCTAACAAGGTCGGGAAACCTGCAAACGGATCTCGGACCCTCCTCCATCCAGAACTTTTATATTCTCCGGACTTTTCAATAGTGTTCAAACCCTGAGATTTGGGGTCAGACCCCAGGCATCATCGGGTATCAAATGAATGTTATGTATCTGCAACCATATCTGTGTTGATTTGGATGCAGGTTTCAGATTATACATTGTCCAAAGAGCCATTTACAGGCCAGTTGTAACCTCCTGGCAGAGGTAGTTAACATTTTAACTGTTTGCATACTTTTTATAGGAATTATTTGCCCTGGGAGGGTTAATAAGTGTCTGTATCTTATGCCTTTAAAGATCACTGGATTTCTCTGTGGTGATAAAACACAAAAGAATTTATTTACCATTATTTATTTACCATTTTTTATTTATCATTTAATTTAAATAGGCACCAATATTTTTATTTTGCCACATATTTTATTTTGGTTAGAGGAAGGCAAGATGTTTTTTTTTCTGGTGTTTGAGTGAAAATGTGAAATTACTGCGTGGAATATTTATTCTATACACCTGACGGGTGCCAAAACTTTTGTAGTTGCCTATACAAACCGGTAATTTTTTATAATCTAATTTTCTTTTGACAGCATCATCCACTTTACACAAGGAACGTTTACATTTTAAATTAATGCACAAGCATTAAAATAAACTTAGCGAACAAGACAGTAGGCATTCAGCTAACAACGCCTAGCTTAGATCACTTTTTTCCCCATCCGTATTCCGACAAACCACGCCCCCTGCTCTGTTATTGGCTCGCATTGCATACTGACGCGCTGTCCAACAACTAGACAAGAAAACTAGCCAATCACAGGAAGGATCAGGGACAGGGCTATCCAATCCTGAACGAGGGGGCGGGATTTACCCGAATACGCTTGGGGGAAAAATACACCAAGGTTAGCGCCGATGCTCATACGTGGAAAAAAAAATTATTTTCAGCTGCGTTACTCCCGATACCTTTTCTGTATCAAAGTGCAGAGCGCAAAACTTCCGCCGGCATCTTC
>CM040456.1:32776774-32801774 GCA_022758105.1 Pangasianodon gigas | reverse complement strand
CTAACACACACACACACACACACACACACACACACGGGTTTATACTACAAAATCTGAAGCATTTTACACTCTTAGTACATGATATAAACTATTGATCTTCACTGAGAGTCACCTTTTCTTTGAGGAGTTGTGTTTTCTTCATGGCGTAGTTCGGAGGCGCCTTTCGGAATCGGTCCTTCTCTTTCACTATCTGTTAACGATGAACAAAAAATTTTTTTTTTTTTGGTTCATTCCGTGTATCCGCCATTTTGATCACAGGAGTTTTACTTAAATGTATTCTCGAGGAAGGAAAATTCGGACTGTTTATGTGCTACAATGATACTGAAACGAGGAAGAGGTTGGATTTAAGATAACTTGTACACATTCTATAATCCATGTTTTCAGATTTTCTTATTAAATTTTTTTTTTTTTTTGGTAGAATATTGAACTATTTATTACACAAACACCAGTCTATTATTATCGTTCTAGCTGTGTACTAGCTGAAAATGTATCTTAATCTATATTAGATTAGCTCTTAAAGGTATTTTAGATAAACAAACTTCTATAACCAACTTTTTTTTGCAATACATTTTAAAGCACCGTTTTTTTATTTATGTTTATTATTTATTGTCATAAGTTAAAGCTAATTCAGGTTAATTATACAGAAATATTACAATCAGAAATAGTCCAAATGTAATTTTTTTAATGAATGAATACACAAAAAAAAGAAGGGAAAAGAAAAAACCTATGACAAAGCCGTGACTCACATCCTCGATGTCTTTGTCGTTGAATTTGTAGTTGACGGCTTCTTTGATGGACTGCTCTTTTTTAGCGATTTCATCCAGGGTAGGAATCTGCATCCCTGCACCGTGCATCTGAAATGATTTATAAAACGTACACATGGAGATTGTTAGGGATTTATCTATAAAATTAGCATCATTACAGCTTCCACTATACCAGTCACATCCACTGTGTTTTCCACACATTTGAGACGGCTATGAAAAGGTACTGATGATGAGGTTTTAGCCTTGAACGTGACGAGTAATCAGACGTTCTTTCAGAGGAGCTGGGGTTTAATTCCCCTCGCAAGCAACTAACCATGTTTACTTCCCACTACTGCTACTATTGAGATTATTTCTGAACATGTGATACATGAACTTGAGCTCACAGTGTCGGTACTTAATAGAAATACAGCGAACCAATCAGATTTCCCGATTAAGATTCTGAATCCCGTGGCCAGATAGGAGTACAGTTAGTCTCGTGAGCGGAGCAGCTGAGACTGTGGCTACGGCAACACAAACAGGACAAAAACTAAACCTCACAACACCAGTAAGGGCACCGAAGTGCCGTTTTAAGCTGTACAACAATCACAAAAAAAAGGCTTAAAGCTAAGCACCTGGAAATCGATTTAAAAGTTTTTCTGAAATGTATTTATATTTTATAAGGAGACATTTACGCAGTATTTAAGTTTGAGCGTACGAGTAAATCACACTCACCGCTTCTTTCCATTTCATGAACTCGCTCTCTGTAAATTCCTGATTGGACACAAACTCGAGCCGGAACACTCGGGTGTCGTTGCCGTGCCTTCGGAAAAAATAAACACATCCACACACACACACACACACACACACACACACATATATATATATATATATATATATAAATAAAAATAAATAAATGCACGTTAATTCAAATCCATCTCTAGTAACATTAGACATTTGCCGTTATTATTAACCCTTAAAATAACTCACTCACACTCATCAGTTAGTGATTAATGCTTTAAAATGAATTACATTAAGCTTTTATCATGGTTTATGAAACTACAACGGTACTGTATTTAAAATAATTGCCCTGTTTTCGTCGATGTATTAGCTATAAGCGTCTCAGCTTGATTATATGTGACTATCTACAGCGTTCTGCTCATAAACACCGCTCGAACATGGAGTCTAAAGCAGCAGTGTCCTCCTGACCGGAGCACCAGGCGAGTGAAACCTCCTCGCTATCAGGTGTGGCGTGTAACGGATTATCGAGACGTGTCTGACTGACAGCTTACCGTAACTGCAGCCCTTTGTTTGTTCGCGTCGAGCCGAGCTGGTAGACTTTCGCCGTTTCCACCACATCTACAATCTCAGCCACCTGGAAACGAGCACCAAGAAAACACAAACACATTCTCTATGAAGCGGACAATTCAGAAAGGATTTAATAAAATGAACACTCAGGTGATCTAAAAAACAGTTTCAAGTCGATTCCTTCTAATATTGTATTTAAACGCTTAAAATCAAAATGGTTAACTGAGAAAGAAATGGACTGCTCAATAACTAAATAAATCAAATGATTAATTAATAATTAAAAATCTCTCATTTATTAATTAGACTTTTTCAAATGCTTGGATTTAATGAAACACACGTGATCGAAAAAGTCTAAACTCAATTCCATTACTGTTTTTTTTTTTATCTATTTATAATTTTTATTTTAATTTTTAGCTTCAATTCAAAAAGTCTGTAAAAAAAAAAAAAATGAAGCTATGATTAAAAAAAAATCATTAAAAATATCAAATTCTATAATCAGAAATTATTCAATTAAATAATTATTAAATATAGATTACATAAAATATAGATGATAGAAAAATAAAAGTACAGACTCAATTAATTCTATTACATTTATATTCTACATTTATCTATTTCAATTTTTTTAAAAATTTTGAATAAAAAAAAAATAGCCAGGCTTAAAAAGCTAGCTTCAATTCAGAAAGTCAGAAAAAATATCAAATTCTTTAATTCAAAATTCTTGAAATGAAATTCATATATTTAAGAATTTTGAATTAAAGAATTTGATATTTTTTCTGACTTTTTGAATTGAAGCTAGCTATTTATCTATTTACGTTGAAATTTGAATTTACAAAGAATTGAACTGGCTATATAATTACATTTTATATATATAATTTTATTTTAAACATATCTTTGATTCAAAACACAACCTAGACAGAGAGATTTGTAAGTTTTATGATTAAAAAGTTATTAAAAATATCAAATCCTTCAATTAAATTCTCTGATTTATTGCAATACATGTAAACGCAATTAATTCTAATATTATATTTATCTATTTAAAATTTTAATCTAATTTTCATAGAATTGAATTGGCCGAAAAAATTAATTAATTACTTTGAATGCGGTAAACAGTCATCAACTGTAATATCTAATTCTTTAAATAGAAATTCTTAAATGTAATTTACATCTAAATCTAAACTTCAAAGAATTCCAACTGTTTGGTTAAAAAAAAAAAGACTAATCTCTACCTGTTGCGTCTGCAGTTTATTTAATTTATTTATTATTTTAAAAATGTATTATTCTTCATCATAATGATGTAAGAGCTTTTCTCTGTAAACGTCTCCCTCCTTGCCATTGTTTTTCCAGGCTGGCTGACGCACAGGATTATGGGATATGTTAGACGAGAAAGAAAGAACAGAAGACAATCTCATTAAGCTGCATTCGCCCCGTTTCAGACACGCGCCAGACTATTCGCCGCGACTGAAAAGGTATTACTGAGTTTAAATCCAGCTCTTTAACCGAAACAGGAAGTAGCTCGTACCCTGTAGACGGGTTTACTGCTGCAGTTGCCAATGCCGATGCGTACGAAGCAGCCGGTGACCGTTTTAGCGAAGAAGGGCATGTGACACCAGCGCTCCAGTTTGTGCCGTGACAGTCGGATGCGGTTCAGTTCCTCCGGCAACGAAACCGGCTGAGACTTAGGGGGCGTCGCCTCTTTCCTGGGGGGAGGAGAGAAAAGGAGCCAATCAAGTCGCAGATCAAGTATAACGTACTGTACATTACGCGTAGGGCTTTTCCTATAACCAGTCTAAGGGAGCAATCAGAGATCACACTCACTCCTCTTCTTCATCGGAGGACGACAACCTCGAGCTGCGGTCGCTCTTTACCGAGGACTTATCGTCATCTTCCTCTTCCTCCTCCTCGTCGTCGGAGTAAACGTCGCTGGCCTTCAGAGGCTGCCGTTTGGTCAGGAGCTCAGCTGTGGGGTTAAAGGTCAAATTTTAAAAAACAATAACACTAACAACAAAAATGTGCACCGTGTACTAACCACATGTTGGTTCATAAAAAAAAAAGAAAAAAAAAAATCATGTTCTTAAAAAAAAAAAAAAAAGTGCCTTTATTGCAAAAAAAAATGTCATTAGGACATCGCACCACACTACTTGTTTGGGAAATAAAAGCAATTAGACGTCTAGAAAGGCATCAATAATCCAAACAGACTGCTGGATCCACCATCGCAAACATTCAGCAGTGTTTAAAAATCAAGACAAATAAATAACGAGCTAACGAACCTGTTCTGTTCTTCTTCTTCTCTCGCTCGGCTTTCAGCTCCTCCATGGCCTGCGACTTCTTGTCCAGCTTCTCGTCTCTCTTCGACCTCCTCTCCTTATTATGGGACATCACCTAAAAGCGGATCGACAGACAGGCAGAGCAACGTTACTTGATTACTGCAAATCTCCAGACTTTTATTCTCTTCAAAAGGTGAGACGGTCGGATTTGTGCGAAGAGCCGAGACACTGATCCACTCACCACCTGAGTGTCTGTAACCTGAGACAGCTTTTTCTTCTCCTGCTCTTCCTCTTGCTTCTTCTTCTTCTTCTCCTCTTTAACCTTCTTCTTTTCTGTCTTTAGTTTCTGCTTGATTTCGAACCTGAGTGGAGCACAAGAGAGGTTCGGAGTGACAAATTATCTGAGCACAAGTCGGATCGCAATTTTCGTATCCAAACCAAGCCTCAAATATTTAACAAAAATATACAAATAAATAAATTACACATTTTTTTGTCAATCCTCAGAAACGCTGATGCTACAAACTCCCACAACCAGTTCACTAAGGAGCTGAACAGAGGAAGGTTATAGAGGCAGCCATCTTGGACATTTCTCCTGCCCACAGTTTGGTACACCTCCTTAGCTCCGCCTCCGAGATAATCTTACTGCAGAACCAAAAGTCCAAGGGGTGGAGCTGGATCTGATCCAACTCCTCCTATAAGCCTAACCGCTAACCTGTTTATCACATCAAACACACTTGCTGCGTCTCAATTCGCCTGCTATCCGACCTAAATAGCAGCCGAGATCAGAATTAGTGCGTCCCAAATCGTAGGATGTTGAAATGAAAATCCCAAACGTTCCCGGATGGTCGACTATTTTCCGATAGGTTTTCCGAAGTGTGGATCCGTGGACACTTTTTCAGCTAATATTACCCACAATTCCTTGCGCGATGGTGGAGGAGTTTTGTGACGGTTTCCTTCTCTGAACTCAAGGACGCATTTTACAGAGGTCTAAAGGAAATGTGGAGAAAATAAATCAAGGGAATGGTAAATTAAATAATATAGTTTAAATTATAACGAATAACGAATGAAGAAAAGATGAAACGCAACGAGGAGTTTGTTTACGGTGACAGCGTGCGTAACTAGGCAACAACGTTCTCTTGGGTTACATGACGTGTTCATTAGTAAGTCCCAGTACTTGCTCTTTTCCTTCACAAAAACCCTACATACTTTTAGTTCATCGTATAAGTAGGCGAACTGAGACACAGGGATTTATCCAGCCTGAAACACACTCCATCTCCTGGACTCCGCCTATGTGGGAGGAGCCGGATCAGGTCCGACTCCACCCCACGGACTTTTCGTTCTGCAGTGAGGGGAACATGACTCTTCGCCTCGCAGAGTTTCTAATCAGACGTGTAGCAGAAAGCTGAAAGAGGCTTTTGAGGCTGTTTGAGATTTCCAGACTTGTAGCTGAAGAAGTAAACGTCAGACACCAAACGCAGAAAAGTTCAAGCGAGAAAAATGTGTAAATATGTGTGTGTGTGTGTGTGTGTGTGTTCTCCTCACCTGCGTTTGAGCACCTCTCTCTTCTCGATACGGTTGAAAAGCTCCTGCTCTCTCTCTTTCTCCGTCATCTGCTCCAGCCGCGCCCGGTCCTCCTCGTCTCCCATCAGATCGTCTCCGTATCCGTCCCGGAACACTTCGTCCTCCGAGGACGAGTCTGAATCCGAGCTGGAGGAGGAGCTGTTGCTCTCCGAGTCGGACACCTCGCCTGTGGGATTGTCAGCGAGATCTTAGACGTCATTTTAACTATTCTGCTTCCATAAACAGCCAAAAAACAAAAAATCCTGGTAGGAAATTAACATTCAGAGACACAGTAAACACTCTGATGGTTTCTGAATTATTTTTTTCCCCTCACCCTCCTCGGGGGCGGAGCTCTCGGCTGAGCTGTCTCCATCTGAGCTCCCTGAGGAAGCGGCCTTGTTCACTTTCTTCTTCGTGGGGTTCTTCTTTTCCGCCCCTTTACCGGGCTTCGCCTTTTTCTTGGCTTTGGTGCCTCCGACAGTCCACTACACACACACACACACACACACACACACACACACGAATTTAAAAGTGCACACAAACACAATCTCAGCCTGAGAACGCAATCAGATCCGCTCGAGAAACTAAATCAGCAACGAGGCCGCCTCGAGACATAACCTGCAGGTGGATCAGTAGAGTGAAGACGTAATGAAGTACCTCATCATCGCTGTCGGACGTCTCCGAGTCTGTAGATGCTGCAGGTTTGCTGACGGGTTCCTCCGGTTCTTCCGAGTCCACACGCTTCCTCTTGGCCAAACTCAGCAGCTCCTGGAAAGAGACGGAGAGAGATTAGACAAATATATCTGTGCATCAGCGTGTGTTTTAACAAATACGTCGCTGTTCTGTAAAAGTCACAACACCTTCAAGAGTCTAAATCACGTTTGAAAGTCCAGAAAACGTGTTGGATCACTGAATTAATCTGCGCTCACAAGAAATGTTTTTCAGTAGGAATCAAAAACACCTTCATATGTACTGCACACACACACACACACACTGTACAGAGACATGAGCTTAAAACCGTGATTAGTTTCTACTAAGAGTGAGCGATATATAAAAAAACATCATATCACGATATTTAAAGACATTTCTAGCAAAAAAATAAGAGAGAGAGTATCAGTGATTTTATGCTCATGAAATTAACTGATTTAACATTGAAAAGGAGGAAAAATAAAAACCCTTCAGTACAAAATGTAACATCACATCAGCTGCTTCTAATCACTTTCTAATTATTACGTTTTTATTTAAATAATTTTCATCTCGATATCTCAGGAAAGTGTAGTGTGGCATAATTTATAACGATATTGATATTACATTATAATAATTGTCCGGCCTGAGTTTCTACTTCACCGTCAGAACATCAGAACCGACGTGAATCACAGAAGCCTCAGTAAGAACGTCTCTTATTGGCTGGCGCACGTGAACGTGAACATCAGCTGAGTGCAAATAACTCACATCGAGCTACACGAGTCGCCTAGGCTTCGGTTTTTAACTCAGTTCACGTTTGTACGTCCCGGCTTCCACCTCGTCTTTCTCACAATTCATAACACCGTAATTTCCCTAAAACGCAGAACGTGTGAACTTCAGCAGCCGGTCCTTAGAAGACGACATAAAGCAGGAGTTCACTACAGCAGATACCTGAGGTGCATTTCTCCAGCACTGACTATCCACCAGTCACAGCTCATGACTTGGTGGGAATTTTGTGGCTTGGGAAGATGGATGTATTTTACAAAAAGGTATCCAGGACCTCTTTAAACTTTCTTCTGGGCGTATTGCAATGAAGCAGGAAACACTTTCTCAAAAAAAAAAAAAACAAAAAAAAAAACCCCAACATCAGCAACAACCACCAACTCTTTTGACTCGTCTAATCAAATTTCACGCGTCTTTTAACTTTTAAATGCGTGATTTGGGCCGTGATGCTTTTTGACGTCAGAACAAAACAGATGAAAAGAAGCATGATGGCAGGTTTAGGAGAAGCAAGAAGGTGTGGAAGTTTCGATTCTGTCTGAACCCTTGGTTTTGATGCAGAAGTCTCGGACAGTGTACGCTCCAATCAGACTGACTCGAGCCTCTGATGCTTCACTTTCATCATATCAGATAGATAGATAGATAGATAGATAGATAGATAGATAGATAGATATAAATGATATTTGCTGCTTGTAAAAGTTGGGCACTAAAAGTTGGCCATTGTAACACAGCTAGTGATTTTCCTGCAGCTTAATTATTTTCTATTTTTAAATAAATCTGGTATCTTCACAAGCGAGAACCATAAACAGGGGAATAAAAAATAATCACAGCTGATAAATCGTGCTTTCAGGATCGTTAGTATTGCAGGACGCTTCACGTATTCAGCGTCGAGTCGGTTTGCACAGAACTCTGGTTTGTTCTCTCAGTCGGTGCGAGAACACAGAAATCCCGCTCGGGTCCGAGAGCGTCTGAGTGACGTGGTCAGGGTCCGCTTCGACGCGAAACCGATTCAATGAATCCGAATCGACTCGACTGCGGGAAGCGAATCGAAGACTGCGTGCATTTTGTTCATTATTCTTATCCGCCTCCATGGATATTATACATTATATATTGTACGTTAACGAAAAACCCAACTTTTCTGTTTCATATGCGTTACATTAACACACACAACTCAGACTGCTGTACTGCACCTTCTTACTTACTACTTACTACCACTAACGTACAGTTAAATGTCTCTATTTTTACTTTATTTGCCTAAATTTTTATATTTCTATATTTATACTCATAGTTGTTTACCTCATTAATATTCTTTTTATTTTTAAAGTTCCTTGTACGTGTAAACCCACAGTACATGGCAATAAAGGTGAATCTGGAGATTCAGAAAAGAGAAAATAAACGCTGGATGTGACGCAAAATGTTTTTAACTAGACTTATTTGTCTAATTATTGAATTGAATTGAATTGTTTAACTTTTCTGCCGCCGTATTTTTGTCCAGTGAATGAAATTTTCAGCGCAACACCTCAGCCTGACAAATATTATTTTATTTTGTTTACTGATTTCTTCAATTCTGTGCAGCATGAAACCAAACCAGACTCAAACCACGGACGAGCAAATGTAAACGCACCCTGAATCCCATACTAGTTTTATTGAGATGTTATGCTCATTAGAAACATACGGCGCAGTGCATGTTGTGTGTGTCGTATTTGTTGTGTAACTCTGTGGGACTGGGGGTCAGGATTAAGGGGTCTGGTGCGAAGCCCGAGCTGAATGATTGGGGCGAACACATGTGTGATGTGTTTATAGTCAGGAGGATCATCCTCCCCTGATGAGACGGATATATCTCAGTGGCAGAGCTCCATCACCACCACCATCATCATCATCACCACCAGGATAAACTTAGCTCACACAACACTGAGATCTGCTCTGGCTTCAGTTCTCACCCTCATGTCTCAGTTTCACTGCAGAAAGAAGCAAATCTCTCTGAGCAAACAGCTCACACAGCTCACACAGCTGAGCACAGGGCATGGGTAAATGCTACAGTGACTTATTTATAAACTTATTTATGTCCAGGTCACTACAGGGTGAAGGAAACAGTGAAAATGAAGCATTAGATACTGAGATTTTTCAGCCCTGGGGTGTGTTTACTTTTGAAGACTTCAGACTAAAAATAACTAGCCATCTCTAGCACTTTAACTGTAAACAAACAAACAAATCACACTTCTTTTCCATCTCCTAAAGCTCGCAATCTGTCTAAAATAAACTCCAGAAGAAGTCAGTGTCGCGGATAATCATCCTGATGTTTACAATCGTACAGGGCGAGCTAACGCGCTAGCACGCTAACTAGCATGGATGCTAACTAACAGGCTAACAAACGATATCTACACCAGGGACTGAGTTAAATGCTTTTAAATACACGGATTGTGCTTTATTGTGAGATAAACCAGATGACTAGCACAAAACTGTGCATCTGTATTGCTTTTACATTGTAATTTTTAATAACGCTTGCCCGGCCTACAGGCTCTTTAAGCGACTAGCTAGCTAGCGCTCTTTTCACCTGCGTTACACATAAATATATTTCCCACTTGTTTTCACACAAAAACCCGCCCACTTTGTTATGATTGGCTGACAGTTTCCCGCCTTCTGAACTACAATTGGCTTGAACTTCACAACTCGCGCAACGACACACCCAATCACCGAGCAGCTCGTACTGTGACGTAAGCGCCCAGCGAAGAACACTGGACGCATTACGGGTAGGTTTTTTAAAAAATAGCGCAGTTACTACTAGCATGGACGCCCGTGCTAATGTTACCCAAGCGAACCCGAAAAACCTGCACACAAATTATTTTTGGTGTTTAAGCATAAGGAGAAATATCAAATTTTTTTTTTACCTGATCCAAATTGTCATCGCTCGCGCTGTCTTCTGAGTCGGAATCAATGACGACCCGACCTTTCCGTTTCTTTACGTTCACCATGGTTAGCTTCGGAGGCTAAGCTACCCGCGGTGGATGCGCTCGTGCTTATTGAACACGAACACAAACGGAGGCGCTAGAGAGAGACAGCGAGAGCAACAGCGCATGCGCAGTTCTGAAAGCAGGACCGCGCATGCGCATTACGTGTTTTTGTTTATGTTTTTTTTTTCCAACCTGGGCGCGCGGGGGCGGGGTGTGTGTGACGTCATTCAGTCAATACGGTACATTTAATCATTTCATTATTTTCCTCACTGATTTGTTCAGGGTTTTATTTAATAATAATAATAATAATAATAATAATTACTGTTAAACATATAATGTTAAATATTACTATAATTTGTTTATAATACTATTATAAAACATTATATATTAATTATATATTAATTGTTATAATATATTATATATATTATATATATTACATACTGATACTACTAGAAATAGCTTCTATTTAATTTTTAATTTATGATTTTTAATTATGATCATATACTTACTTAGAAGAAAAAGTACTTTTAAATATATTTTAAATATATTTTTGCAGCTTACATATTTTTTAAAGAAATGTTTTATATCATAAAAATAAAGTTTATTAAAATATAGATAGATAGATAGATAGGCCACAAAATGAAAGAGATTTTTCACGTTTTTCTCTCTTCAGAAAACAAATATTTGTGTGCAGTTGTAAATTCTCCTCTCATTATACTCATGTATAATAATTATGTTAATGTATAATGTATAATAAAGTGCAAACCCGTCTGTTTGTTCCATGGACCCCTGAACACTGTTACAATTAAAATTTTTCATTGTTTTACTTTTCTTGTATTCTTCAATGAGGTTCATATAAAGTGTGTGCACTTCACAGGACCGTTTTGCAGCATCGCTTTGTTTCTGTACGGACATTTTTTAATGCGACGCACCGCAATGGCGGCTCACAGCAACATGAATGTCAGAATGTTGCTTAAGAGTAATGTTTCTTTTTACGTTAAAAATAGCTTTTGCTTTTAATTTGCACTGAGTCATAGCTTGTAATGTTTGCGATTCTACATAACAGTGTCACAATTCGCTTTTTTCTTGCTCTTATTTCGGGTAAGTTCGCGATGTTTTGCCAGTTTTGCATGCTGTAGTACAGGGGGCTTCAGGCGCACTTGATAATTGATAATTGATAATTGAAAGAAGAACTGATTAAACAACTGATTGAAATCTCGAGACCCCTACTTTAGAATAATTATAAAGTTAATTAAATCCCATAATGCACTGCTTAGAGTTAGTGTCCAAATCCTGGACCCTGGAGGTTACTGAATAGCCAGAATACCATTTGCAGTGTGTAGGGAAGATCAGGGCTTAATGTGGACACAGGGACGTATTACTGGTGCACTTTATTTGTCTGCTGTCATTATTTAGAATTGAGTTAGTAACCTGACATCTGCTTTGTTTTTCAGGAGACATTTGGATGCTTTGAGCTCAGAGGTTATGGCTCTGTCAGGGAGGATGCTGAAAACCTCCAGCATCTTCCAGAGGCGTCTCTTTGAGCCGCACATCGCTGGTCCTGTCTCCCTGAGCATCAGGACTGTGTATGAGCGGGACTACCGCAGACCGGGCCAGGCACCGGACACACGATGGCCCTGGCAGAAGATCCACTTCGACTTCTCAAAGGGTGTTGACGGGATAAAGAAGCACTTCGGGCTCCTGAAGGACGAGTTCCTGGAGCGCTGGTCGGGGCCCGAGGGCCGGCCGCTGGAGGTGCACATGCTGGAGCAGACGCGCATGCTGTGGGAGTTCCGTGGCCCCGAGTCGCTCGGTCAGTGGGTGGTCACCTCTGACCGGGAGATCGGCGGCCGGAGTGAGGCGTACATCAAGCTGGGGCGGAATAACTCCACCTGCATGCTGTACGGCTCTCTGTGCTCGGCTCCACCTCAGGACGGAGAGACGCGCTACAGCGGATACTGCACCATGCGCTCCAAACAGCCTCGGGTTAGTGCCCGGGACCTTCATTCCCTCAGTCCTGATCATTCCTCAGAGCCAAACACACAAAAGTGTTAGAGAGAAGTGAACTGTTAAACATTTCCCTGAAGCTGAGACACAGGTGTAGAGGAGGAGGATCTGCTTTAAACATTATACACAGTTATTACATTCCTGCTGGGGTTATACGATTAAAACATATTTTAAAATTAAATAAATAGATGAAAGATTGAATAAGTAATGTGAATATTACATTTAATAATATTAACATTAATAATAAAATTATTATTAAAAACTATAATGATACACCTGTGAAATAGGTATGTGGCTGTAATGCTATGATTTAAAATAAACAGATGTTTATGCAATAGGATATTAATACAGATTTTAGTTTATATATATATATTATATTGTTTCAGGTTTAAATAACAGCTTAAGTAAGTAGAATCCACTGAGTAAAATCTAGAATGTGTTGTTTAGTTTTAGTTTAGATGATGGAATAACAGCTGATGGAAGTGGATTCCAGCGTTTATGAACTGGAGATGAGGAAGTGGAATAACAGATGAACATGTCTCCTCTACCTCTTAACTTAATGAACTAAAGCAGCGTGATTGTGATTTTAGTCGTTTTAGTGAAACTCTGGTCATGACGATGCTCCGGTTGGTAACTATGACTCTGTGTTTTCAGGCTTCATTCGACAGGAAGAAGCACTTTGATTGGTCGAGCTTCAACACTCTGTATTTGCGTATCCGTGGAGACGGCAGGCCGTGGATGGTGAACATCTCCGCCGAGACCTACTTCTCTCACCAGAGAGACGACATGTACAGCTACTTCCTGTACACTCGAGGGGGTCCGTACTGGCAGGACGTTAAGGTCTGGGCCACAAAAAATCAAATCCTACAGAATTCCAGAGAGGACATGCTAACTGAGTGGACTGGATGCGGTCCTCTTTGATCATTATATATTGGATGTTATCAAAGTCGAATAACTTTATGGTTCTCATGTTCACTTTCTTTTTCTTTTACTGTCACAGATCCCCTTTTCTAAATTCTTCCTCTCAAGCCGAGGGAGAGTACAAGACGACCAGCACGCCCTCTGGCTGGACAAGGTATGATGGATTTTCTTCTTGATTGTAACTTTCCCCGTGTCGGAAAACTTTACCTCTGACTGTGGGAGATTCCTTCCATAAATGTTAAATTTACAAAAAAAACTTTGCATCATCTATTCCACAAGTTTTTAATCCGTTCATTTGTGAACCTGTGATTTGTTGCTGCACTACTGTCAGAGCTGCTGTTATAGAAAATTAATCAACACCTGACCAATCACAAGCCAGAATTCAACAGCGCTGTGGTATAAGGGCGTAACAAACAGTACTGGAACACAAGTTAACAAATAAGAAGTATTTATGGTCTACAAATGTCCTTATCACATTTAAGGGTTCGTTTTTTTTATCGTGTTTTGGTTTTCAGGTGAACACTATCGGCTTCACGCTGGGAGATAAAGCTGATGGACCCTTTCAGTTAGAGATCGACTTCATCGCTGTGTGTAACGATCGCGCTCACACAGAGGAGTTTGCGTATGAACTGTACAAGAGGAACCCAGAGGTGTAACAGACAGAAACTGTGACCTTGAGCTTGATGGAAAATTGTTGGGAGTTCAATTTCATGAACTTTTGATGCAACACACACACACACACACAATAGCAAGGACACAGAACTACAAAAACACAACATTGTTTAATGGTGAATAAAAGTAGAGCTTAAACATCTATGACAATGTTTTTTGCCAACAAAATTCATTCCTCCATCATGACTGGTCTATATACAGATAGATATAAAACGAGGTCTTAAAACGAAGTTTCTACTGTTTTTTTTTTTTTTTTTTATCTATGTCAACCCTTCACAGTGATGTACACTGATATCTGTCTTGCTTCATACACACCTTTATCGCGCTCCTCAGCGACAGCATTATCGTCAGCAGACTCGGGTTTCATCTCAGGAGCTGGAGTTTCTGTGTCTTTAGCCGATGACACCTTCCTCCTCTTGGAGCTCCTTTTACCTCCGTCCTCCTCCTCCTCTCCAGGCGACTTCATTTGTGTAGCGCTTTTAACAATGGACATTATCACAAAGCAGCCTTACTGAAATAAATTCCAAATATAAATATTTAAATTTATTAATTTATCTGTAATGAGCGAGCCAGAGGTGACGGTGGTGAGGAAAAACTCCCTGAGACGACATGAGGTAGAAACCTTGAGAGGAACCAGACTCAAAAGGGAACCTCATCTGGGTGACACCCGATAATGCGATTATAAATAAATCCCTTCTCTAACTGTGTACTACATGGACAAATAGTGCGATTGTGTAACCAGGAAATTCATTACAGCTTTCACGTGAAGTCTGTTTTGTTGAACTTAGCCAGTGTCCACTGACGGAGACTTGAGTGCAAACCTGTTTGTGGGAATTGCAGTCCTAAAGCTATCATCTCAAAACTGTTCATATCACTCGCAGTCCGTCTGGTCCGATCCCACAGAAGAGCTACTGTAGCACAAACTGCTGAAAAAGTTAATGCTAGCTAAGATAGAAAGGTGTCAGAACACACAGTGCATCACAGCTTGCTGTGTATGGGGCTGAGTAGCCGCAGACCGGTCAGAGAGCCCATGCTGACCCTGTCCACCACCGAAAGCTCCTACAACGGGCACGTGAGCATCAGAACTGGACCATGGAGCAATGGAAGAAAGTGACCTGGTCTGATGAATCATGTTTTCTTTTACATCATGTGTACGACCGGGTGTGTGTGTGTTGCTTACCTGGGGAAGAGATGGCACTAGGATACACTATACTATACTTACCTACTATAAAATCTCCTCTAGAAACAATCCCAGCTAATATATATCCTCTTCTTACCTGAACAACATTACTACTTTTTTTCCAAAATGTTTCAGAAAATTAGTGCCTTAACATTACATACTTATCCAGCACATAAAGATAGTACTTGATAAAAATAAAAAATAAAAAAAAACTGAAACAATATGAATATTTTATTTAACCTGAAAAAATGTACAACACAAATTCAGCAAAACAGCTATTTTTTCTAATAACACAAATAAAATAAAGCAAACAAACAAATCGAATGCAACACAAGCATAAACACGCTGTTACGGGAATCTTATGAACAACAGTCTGAGACGCTAATCGGAGACGGTGGAGGACAGAGGAAGATGATTTCCGTGTCCCAGTCTGCTGTCGTCCAACATGTCCTTCAGGAGGTTCACGTGCTTCAGCTGAGCTTCCAGGTCCTGTTTCATCTGCACAGACAATCCGTACGAGACCTTTACACCTAGCATAACTTCCTGCCACTTTTTTCACATCATTTTCTCCAAGAAACTAATTAGTGCATTAGTGCAAAAAGAAAAAAATAAATAAATCTCAGCACGTTCCTCCTCACCTCATTGATGCTTCTTCCCAGCAGTCTGTGTTCAAAGCTGAGTCTGGAAGCTTTCACAATGATGCAGCTTTTAAGCATGTAGCTGAGGGTGAAAAAAAAAAAAAAATAGCATAATCATAATCGGTTAAAAGGAAGCAACTTTTTCCTCACAGATTTCTGAGCAAAGTTGATTTAGAGAAAAAAACTCGATGAGGTAAATTACATCATAAAAAGCTGAGAAGTCAAGCTAACAGTTATTACATCATTTACAGTTAGTGAATCTACTGTTAACTACAAGTTGGTGTTTAGTTAATGTTAATGTTAGTTAGCTAGTTAATAATAGCTACGTTAACCAGCTAGCTATCATTTTAGAGAAGTCAGCTAGCTCGTTTAAATGTTAAAGGTGAAAGTCGAAAGAATATAAATTGCGTGATGTTTTTCTAGAATCTGTGCCGTTATTATGCAATTAAATTAAAAACACTTCAGTTTAGAGACTCTCACCAGTTGATGGCTTCTTTCAGCAAGAGGAAGAGGCCTCGCAGAGAGGACAGGTGACGCGGCGTGGAGTGGAGCACGAACCCAACAAGACGACGACAGCCGCAACATTCCAGGGCTTTGTAAGTGCTGGGTGACAAACGTAAAAAGCAAAACAATTAAATATTAATCTGAATCAGAATCAAGGCTGTGCAGTATATCGCTTTCTGAATCGCTATCGTGATACGTCTTTGCGATAAAACGATACACACACGAGCGCTCTGAGCGATCCCTAGCTAATCATCCTGCCCGGAGTTACCACGTGGACGTGTAGCACAAAAAATGATTGATTTTTGTGTTTTATTGCTTTTATACCACAGTTCACTAAAATAAATAAAGAAAAGTAGTTACAAAAAACACACACATTATTTCAGATATCTGTATTTCTTCCACCACAAAGTGGCTTGTTGCTATGCAACGTTATTTCACAAATAATTCTTAATAATTATCATCACAATATTGGGTTATCTTTGTTATCCAATGCGTACTCTATTTAATTTTGTATTTGATTTTGAAGTGTTGATAACAACTAGCTTGGAGTAACACGACCGTTGCTTGGCAACAGGTGGTTGGTACAATCATACAAATGTGAATGTTTTTCATCCAATCAGATTGCATAATATTGTACAATCTTGTATAAGACACATCTTTTCATTAAAAAAAAAAACACACCTATATCCACATCCGACAGGAACTCAGGAACCTGACACACGTGTGTATATGGCGCGGCTGTTGTGGGCTGGATTTAAACATCCATTTGGATGATTTGTGATATTTAATGCAATCCTGACTCCAGGTAAGAGTTTCTGTAGGTTTGTGCACAGGAATCTTGTGCAGCTACTTACCAAAATTTAAGAGGACCCTCCTTGCTCATCTCGAGCTTTCCTCTCACTCTTACATCCTTGCTGATTTCTGCAGATAAGCAGATTAATTAATATTAATTAACACACAACCCTGTAACAGAACACACAGTGCATCACAGCTTGCTGTGTATGGGGCTGAGTAGCTGCAGACCGGTCAGAGAGCCCATGCTGACCCCGTCCAGCGCCGAAAGCTCCTACAACGGGCACGTGAGCATCAGAACTGGACCATGGAGCAATGGAAGAAAGTGACCTGGTCTGATGAATCATGTTTTCTTTTACATCATGTGTACGACCGGGTGTGTGTGTGTTGCTTACCTGGGAAAGAGATGGCACTAGGATACACTATACTATACTTACCTACTATAAAATCTCCTCTAGAAACAATCCCAGGTAATATATATCCTCTTCTTACCTGAACATTACTACTTTTTTTCCAAAATGTTTCAGAAAATTAGTGCCTTAACATTACATACTTATCCAGCACATAAAGATAGTACTTGATTAAAAAAAAAAAAAAAAAAAAAAACAGAAACAATGTACAACACAAATTCAGCAAAACAGCTATTTTTCTAATAACACAAATAAAATAAAGCAAACAAACAAATCGTACGCAACACAAGCATAAACACGCTGTTACAGGAATCTTATGAACAACAGTCTGAGACGCTAATCGGAGACGGTGGAGGACAGAGGAAACAGCACAGATAATATTATGGGATGCATACAGTATATCCATGTATATTAGAGTGGACACTACAGTAGTCCTGAGCTGTTAATGATGAATTTATCTAAAAAAATAAAATAAAATAAATCAAATATAGCTGCAGTCAGCAATTATCAGGGTTCAAGCACTTTAGGGCCTTTCAGGACATGCGTAGAAAAATATTACTTAATATTGTGCAAGCCTATAAGCACCTAAATCAGAGAAAAAGCAGGACAATTTTAAGAAATATATCCATTTATTCCATCTATTGTCTGATCTTCATTACATTTTTCATGCATCTTATGAATCATGTGCTTACTTAATTTCATGCAGTGTTGAGTTTTCCTTTAGAAGTTATTGGCTTTTGGCTACACTAAGCCACACGCAGTTTTGTAAATAACCCTGTTATGACTATCTAAATAAAAAAGTTCAACATTTTTTAAAATAAATAATTTTCCTAGAGAGTCCAGAGAATCGTACTACACTGGTTTTGTTGTGATTGAGTGAAAAACCTAGAACTAGTTCACAAAAGTGTTTTTTTTTTTTTAAATAATCTCAAATCATTAATGAACAATTTGATTGTGAGTTACTTGTGTTTGTGTGAAACACTGCAGTATATAAAACCATTTATGCGCAAGAAACACTTTATAGCGCCCCCCAGTGGACGATTAGTTTCAAATTTCTCACAGACCTCCGAAGCCAAGAGTCAAGCAAGTCCACCAAGTTTCGTTCCAATCGACCAAAATTAACCTTGTCTAATAGCTGCTGAAAATTCACTGGCCGATGGAGGACATGTTTTTGAGACACGCGACTGTCCTCATTAATATTATTGGACCTTTGACAAAAACACTGAATGCAAATGTTCAAGTCAATTGGACCAATGGTTCTGTAGTCCATGTTTTTTCCTGTTATAGCGCCACCAACTGGTCACGGTCAGTAATTTTTCACATGTGTCCTCAGATTGAGTCCATACATAAGTGTGTCCATTTTGGTGAAAATATCTCAATCCCTTCTAAAGTTATAGCCATTTAAGTAAAGTGGCCACGCCCACTTCAAACTTTTGGACGTGCCATCACGTGGTTAAATCAAAAGTCCAACATTTTTTTTATATATAATTATTGATAAAGGGACTCCAGAGGATCTTTCTGCACTGGTTTTGATTCCAATCAGACAAAAGGTCTAGAACTAGTTAAAAAAAAATAAGTTTTGCAAAAAATCCAATATGGTGGAAAGTTTTCATGGCGGAAATGAAATCAGAGATAGACATTTTGCTCGTCTTGAGCCAAGGATTCCGCTGATATGAGTCTGACACACCTGAGTTTGTGACAAAAGATTGAACATTTATGGCAATTTCTGTACAATATTTTTGTTTTGCTCGCTGCAGCGCCACCTTGTGGCTGACTGGGGAAAGACTTCGTGCTGATGCACACTGATGGAGCGCCACCATCCTTCAAAGTTTCCCATCTTTTGAAGCCCTGAAAATGTACTTACTGAGACAGATAATGGACTTGAGACTCTTGACCTCCCCACAGGCTCCTAAAGAGTCGCCCAGCACCAGGTTGCACTTATAATGAGCACAGTGAAACACAGAGCACTTCTCATACTCCACACTGTGCTCCGTCGTGTCCTCCATGTCCCTCAGCTGAGTGGAGATCATGCTGCTCTGGCTGCTGCTGTCACACGGCTCGCAATCACTCACAAAATACCTTCCCTCAGACATCTTTCTACTCCAACGAGCTGCTTTCCTCCACGTTCAATCCCTTCTTCAAGCTCATATACACATACGCCTTCTACAAGGTTTTAATCCCAAACGGCTCGCTCTCCCAAACGTAGTGCACTATATAGAGCGCACGCGCCGTTTATTTCGCACCCTACGTAGTGCACTCGTATAGTGAAGAGTGGCGCTATTGGAGCACAGACTCTTCCGAGACGAAGCTGTTCGTTATTCACAGCGCGCACCAATCACAACGCGAGATCTCCGCTAGGATTCTATTGGAGCTTGTTACGTGACGTCAAGAGAAGCCAACCAATCAGATAAAAGCGTGGCGGTTTTTGAATTTTTCAACAATCTGGCGCGTGAACGGCTAAACAGCAACAACAACACACACAAAAAAACGAACGGTCCAGTTAAACTTGTACGATTGTGTTTTTTAACTCGGTAATTTCTTCCAGTTTTTCCTCCGTGAAGATGGATTTAGACTCCATGAAGTATGCAGAGCTGCAGCAGCTCGCCAAGAGCGTTGGTTTAAAAGCTAACACGAAGGTGAGACGCTTAATTAATGTTAAGTTTAATGTTAGCAACTGTAGCTAATATGTGAGAAATATGTGCATTGTGAGAAATATCCTTATTTTAAATATCCCCAGGTTTTAATCAGCTATACCGTGTAATTAGTATCATGATGATATTTATGCTAATCTGTAACAACACCCAGGTTACATCAGGGCTAGGAGGTTTGCATGATCCAAACAAAACCTGAGCCAAAACAGCTAATTTTAGTTTTAAAATCCTGATCCAGGATTATCAGTGCAATGTAACTGAATGCAATATTTCAAACTACAACACCTTTTTAACAGCACAGCACTCAAATCAGTTTTTCACAAAGATATACCCTAAAAGATATAGATGTAGATATTTGCCATGAATAAAGAATCCCTTTGTGATTAAATGGACTAATTGCTTTTTTTTCCATCACTAATGCAAATCATTACACTTTGATACAGTAATTTAAAGAGCTAGTGTTAAAAAGCAAGTATAATTAACATCTAACTCCAATTTTTAATGAAACCAGAAAGTGCTGTTTATGTGAAACACTACAGCTTGATGAGAGAAAAGTTCAGGAATAATAATAATAATAATAATAATAATAATAATAATAATTTAAAAAGTTCTTTTCCTCTGGAAGAAGAGATACCTGGATTCACAGTGGTTGTGCTCTAGTGTATGCTGCTAGTTTGGTTTCCACGGCAACGTGTGATCTTGGCAGGGGCGTGGCTGTGCAGGTGATCTCCGCCACCCTCGATATAATCCTTGCCACCCCAACTCTGACCAAAAAGCACATCTCTTTAGGGTTTATTACATATATGCGATTGATTAAATACAGTGATGCGATTGTGTGAGTAATTTTCTTGCTAGAAAGAGGAGTTTAATAGGTTTTAACAAAATTACATCTATTCCAAATACCTAATCCCAAATCAGGAGAAAAGTACAGAGGAAAAAAAAAAGAAATCCACAGACCTGACAATGCTGTACATGCTCGATGTTATCAGGATGGACACAGGAAACAAAATATATGTAGCTGTAAGCAGCGATCTGCGGGGGCCAAGCATCCTGTGCAATTGTAACCCCCTCAACGTCCAGCTTTTTCCAAGTTACACAGAACAATAAAGAGGCCAGAGATGAGCAAACTTGCTCAGGTTTTAGGACGGTAGCTCAATGCTAACGTCTGTTGACATCAGATTGGCTGATGGCACCAAACAAAAATCCAGCATCAGCAAGAATAAATCCAGCATCACGAGTCCTGGGATTGACAGAAGAGACGAGAAAAGGAGAGAAACAACAGATTTATTACATAAGAAATGAACACTTTGGGAAATAGTTTAATAGTTTTAACACACGCTTCATATTTAGTTTCATTTGCGTAACAGCTTTTCGTCTAGTTCAGTGCTTAAACAGAATATTTTGGTTCAAAAATCCTGGATAATCGGTGACAATGAAATATTAGTACTAAAAATGCATGTGTTGTAAATGAAATTTGCTGTACTGTGTTTCTTTTTCAGGCTGATAAGCTGCTGAAGGTGCTGAAGTGGCATTTTGAACGGAAAGAGAGCTCGGAGAATGTGAGTAAGGTTGCGTCCCAAATGGGAATTAAAAAAATAATAATAATAAAATCTCTGTAGTGCTTTTTAAGGAGTAGGTCGCTGGGGTTATTAATGCCTCCCTGTTGAATGTACAGTGTGATATATAGAGTGTAGAAAGTATTTATTTCATGATATTTATGTAAGGATTTGGAAGGTCAGTGCCCCATAGTGCACCTGCATTCATCATTCTACATTAATGAGTCGTTGCTCAGCTGCAAATGCGTCATATTCCCTCACCCCAGGGAAACAATGTCACCCCGGAACACGCGCAGGTCCCAGAGGAGGAAGCAGCCAAGCCCAAACCCGCAAACGACGCGCTGGTGACGACGCGCCGCGGAAAAAAACAGCAGGCCAAGAGAAAGTACTCTGGAGACGGATCTGATCCGAATCCCAAACCGGAAGAAAGCCCAGTTCAGGCGAGTGTGAGAGGATGTGGAGTGTCACAGATTGCTTCATCTCTGAGGAAAACTGTGTAATGATTTTAAAAGTGTTTATTCACAGGATGACGCAAAGTCGCCTGGAGAGGAGGAGGAGGACGGAGGTAAAAGGAGCTCCAAGAGGAGGAAGGTGTCATCGGCTAAGGACACAGAAACTCCAGCTCCTGAGATGAAATCCGAGTCTGCTGACGATAATGCTGTCGCTGAGGAGAGCGATAAAGGTGTGTGTGAAGCAAGACAGACATCAGTGTACATCACTGTGAAGGGTTGATATATTTAATAAATAAATAAATAAAAAGCCCTTAAAACTGAGCAGCCACAGCTGATTTGACGTCACTTGCTGAACTCGGAGTCAAAGAGACCATCCCGAGTTCCTGAGTAGGAATTTGAGTTGAGGGGGGCGTTTTCTTTTGTTTTTCCTGGTCGGAGGTCAGGAATTCCGAGTTATTGACCTCTAGTGGAAAGCAGCATGGGCGGATCTTTAGATTCCATAAACTTCATTTAATCTATACAAAATGCTTTACAAAGTGTTATTACAAATATTTATGACTTTATCATTTTTGCTCAATTATTTAAAATTAGTGAATGGTAAATTTTTTTTTTTTTGTATATTATTTAAAATTAAAAAAATCTTTGGCTGCATTTTTACCCGCGACACTCTGTGTGTGTTTGTGTGTCTGTGTGTATGTCATGTACCTCTAACCTCAATTTGAACAAATCCCTCATTTTTTTTGTTTGTTTGTTTTTTAAATACAGATGTGGTTAAGAAGACTGGCGGAAAAATCCCTCGTCACGAGGGTCTGATGAAGAAGAAAGCAGCTCTGAGGCCGACCACGCCGAGTAACGTCACATTTCATTATTTACACAGTTTACGTATTGTTGCACGCTGTAAGCCTACAGTTACTTGCCGACGTTCCACACACGTCTGGCGGGAAAAGAAGTGCTACAGCTAATGGTGTTGAACATTCTCTAGACTTCAAGAAACTCCACGAGGCACACTTCAACAAGATGGAGTCCATCGATTCCTACCTGCAGAGGAGGAACAAGCAGCTGGAGGTGCTCAGGAACTCGGTGAAGGACCTGAAGGTTTATTCTTCTTCATTATTCACTCTTCTCCTCTTCTTTTTTTATGTGACATTATTGTAACTATATATGGATAAAAAGTACAACGTGATGTTCTTTTAATGAATAAATGATTGAATTCGTCTGCAAATTGCCACGTTCTAAGAGAAACAAAACCCCTTCATGTGGTAACAGTGACTCCACCGCATCACACCACGCCATCACTGATTACTTTCCTATAACAGCACAACGCGGAGTGGTTTTATTCCTAACTAAGCGTGGTGTTATTTCAGGCTGAGTTAGTAAACAGCATCAAGGAGTCAGCGGACACCAAGACTCGTGCTGTGAGTGCAGTTTCTTCACTTTTCTCAGCACACACTCTTTAAATAAAAAAAAAAATGTTCCTGGGTCTCGAATCGTCGATGTTAAATGTTTGCAGAAGCCGCCGGTCAGCCGAGCCTCGCTGTTCAGCCCGGGAATGGCGGAGAAGAAAGCGGAGAAGAAGCGCAGGGTCACTCGGGCTCCCGCCGGCAAGCCAGCGATGAAGGGCAGCGCCCCCTTCAGGCCGTCCATCCTCTCAGCCAACAAAATCAACGTCAGGTCAGGAGCATGCCGTGAGCTGGGGCATTATGGGTGTTACTGGTGTTGATACTGCCTGCTGATGTGATGAGCTGAAGTATGTGTTGGTGTTTTTTTTCCTTAGGTTTTCCCAAACGACGCAGGACAACGAGCACAAGCGCTCTCTGGTGAAGACTCCGGCCCGCATGTCTCCCATGCTTCCTCTCACTCCCACTCCGGCCAGGAAGTCTGAAGTGCACGCTAACAAGAACGCCGCTCCTGTCAACAAAACTCCAGGTCAGAACGGTATGCAAAAAAGAAAAAAAAAAGTGATGAATCGTCATGGTGTCTTGAAACCACGTTTGAGTAACGTGTCTGCGTTTTCTCTTTCTCAGGATTGACTCCGTTCGTCTTCAGCGGCGCCTCAGGCACTCCTGCGTCCAACAAGAAAAACACCTTCGATCTGAAAGCGAGCCTCTCTCGCCCGCTCACGTACAAACCCCATAAGGGTGAGTGAAGAATTTCTTTAGAAATGGGGAAAGCAAAAAAAAAAAAAACCTCTCAGCCACTGAATATACTCAAAAATGAATTTGCCTCATTAGCAGCTTTAGATTATATTTAAGTATCAGGTCCATGAAGAAGCTCTGTAGATGCCTGCTCTGAGCTGAGCTGTGACATGATTCCACTTGTTTTTATCTCAGATTTTTTATTTGTTTGTTTGTTTATTTTATTTCCCACGTGTGTAGGAAAGCTGAAGCCTTTTGGAGCGACGCAGGAAAACGCAGAGCTGAACAAGGCTCAAACGCTTCCTTCTCACCAGAAGAACTACAAACAGCACCAAGTGCAGACGCTGTGAGTGAGCCGCTGCTACTGAGGAGAAAACACTGATCTAACACTCAGATTTCCTGTTTCCTTAGCAACAGTGTCACTTTTAAAAGCTGAATACCGTACAAGTAAAAAGTTCATTTCATAAGAACGAAAATGAGTACTAGTTAGTGATTTTAGAACATAAATATCCTGGACAATGTTAGACACTCATGTTTACACACCCATGAGGAAAAAGATTTGTCCTAACTAAACATTTTCACTGGTCTCTATTGAGATATTATTTTGTCTTTCTCTTTTTAAAAGAGATTTAAATATTCTTTAATAACGTCTCTAACTTCAATTTCAACATCAAGGCATGATTTACTTTTCACCTTGGATTGTTGCCTTGTTTTCCAAACCAGACGTATTGTGTATTTGTTGACTGATTATTGGGTGAGATTCGGAATGCATGTTCAGCTTATTTACGATCTGAT